>RQTK01000501.1:173481-217523 GCA_003991915.1 Elysia chlorotica
TTTTTTCCCTCTAACCCCCAGACACAATGTACCCGTCATCCCATCTGCTATATGTAAACCCCAGTATATTATATATTTCGTACTTACACACCCACACCCCTTCCCCAGATCCGTGCAACCGGCCATGCCTACATCCTTCATTACTCGGGTGTTCAGGTCATTAACTCATCAACCGCATCACCAGAGGCAGCGCGTCATCAATAATTGAGCCACTCAGGGGGAGACAAGCACAATTAACAATTTTTATTTTTTTCCTTTTTTTCTTTTTTTTTTTTTTTGCTCACACGGACAAAGATCAATGGACATCCTATCTCAACTTGCTCAAAGGTGGGAGGGTGACTTGCTGCGTTCTAGCGTCCTGATCGTCACAGTTAGTAGACTCTATTCCTCTGAGTCTATGCTTGGACACGTTTTGGATCTCTTCGGTGGAAAAAAACAAGGAAAAAAACAAGACAAATGAAGAAGAATGAAGATACAGACAGAAGCAGAGAGACAGGAAAAGAGAGAGAGAGAGAGAGAGAGAGAGAGAGAGAGAGAAAATAGAAACGAAAGCGGATTAAAGAGAATTGAAAAGTAGGCAGTCTCTTACACAAATAAAATATGTAGGCCTATTGGGCCTAAAAGTGTGCCAAAATAAAATATCACTTTGGTGATAAAATTTCGATAACTATCTCACATATTAGGCATTAATTGGTAATTGTTTTGTTAGAACTGTAAGTCCAATTTTTTTTCAACACGTGTGCAGAGTCAGCAAGTGTGTTATCTTCCTTATCACTCAGCTTATCTATGTGTCGTGTAATTAAAAAGATTGTTAGAATGTTAGATTTAAATGATAATCTGTGTTGTAGCATGTGTGCACATAGCTCATCAGACGTAGTATTGGAACATGGAACCCATCCACAAGATAGCTTAGCTGTTGACGATAGGCATAAAGAAACTAACCGAGCGACCAACTGACACAGACGATAGAAATGGTTATATTTCTTTTATTAACACTACAGCAGGATTCGCAGTGACATTGCCTGACCAGTAGAGAGAAAAAAGGATTGGAACTCAAACCTGGACTTCTTGCATTAGAAGCCGAGTATTAACCCTAGCTCCACCATGATGTTCATGGATATACGGGTAGCAAATAAAACAGTGATAATTATAATAATAATGATATGCGTCAGGCCTCGGACTGGGGCTAATTTTATTTCTGAAAAGTAGGCCTACCCGTAGTCCGTAGTCCAGTCTCTGTCTCTCTCTCTCTATTCTCTTCCCTCCCTGTGCTCTATCCTGTCTCTCTTTCTCCTTAACTCTTTCTCCCTCTCTTCCTCCCCTCTCTCTCTCTTCTCTTCCCGTTCTCTCCCCTCCTTGTCTCTCTCTCCCCTTCTCTCTCTCTTCTCTTCCCCCTCTCTCTCTCTCTCTCTCTCTCTCTCTCTCTCTCTCTCTCTCTTTCTCTCTCTTGTCGATATGAAGCCCGTTATCTATATCTAGACCAAGGTCAGAACAGTTTTTATCAGCGAAATCGTGATACGTTTCTCGCCCCATGCAAATACGTCATCCCTGCTACAATAATAAGAAGTAGGAGCTAGTGTGTGTGTGTGTGTGGGGGGGTCAATAAAAATGTCGGATGTGGAACTCTTTTGTGAAAGTGAATCATCCGTGGTCTGATCCAGTTAGAGCATTCAGTATTAACCCATGGTCTTAAATTACCATTTTTTGGAAAAATTGAGTTACACGTTCGAAAAGAATCACATTTACAGTGGCTATTGTACACATGAAATGTAGATCTCAGTTACAAAAACCATTAGATACAAGAAAAAAGAGATTTTGTTAGATAGGAATGAAAATATAACATGACCAAACTTTGACTTCAATTTTCTCAGCTCTACATAAAGTGGAGATGGAACTAGTTAATTTTCAGCCAACGATAATATTTCGTATTATTTTCACATGCCATTAAATGTTATTCCAACTATAAACTTGATAAAACACAAAAGATGAAAACACAGACAATGAAATCAAAGGAAACTTTTGAGGTTTTCTAGAAGCATGTTTTGATTGAGAGATATAAAGACTAAGATATAAATAATTACTACACTTTTTATAATAATAGTGGTTAAACCCGCATTGGATTATCGAGACTGCGTCATCCTCTTGTGAATTTTATTTAACTTTGATTGATAATTAATGTGTTTCACAGTTTTAAGCAGTATCAACAAAAGTCTTGGAATCTTAAAGAGCTAATCGTATTCTGTAAAGACTAAGGGTGGAGCTAAGTTGTGCCAGAATAAATTTTTATTATTATCTATCATAAAATTTGTGGGTGAATTTGTCAAAAGATTTATTCTTATTATTATTTTAAAAATTCTAATTGTCAGAAGTTTTATTCTCATTATTATTTTAATTGTCAAAAGTCTTATTCTCATCATTATTCTGAAAAGTATATCAATATCATCAATATCTATACTCCCAGACAAATAACGCACGAACTCGTTATCAAGTAGCTACAACATTCTGTCTGGTAGCTGTAAGGGTTTTTCTTATCACGTCACCGTTTTTTCATGATAAGATACACGTGTGCCTGAAATACAGTGTGTATGTGTGTGTGTATGCGTGTGTATGTATGTGCAGGCAATGTCGCACGGCTAATCAACCGTTTAGTAAAGCAAAAAAAAAATCTTGTACTTTGTAACTTTTGATTACATTCATGGAGAATAATAAAGAGTGGGGGAGTGAGGCAGAGAGAGATGGAGAGAGAGAGAGAGAGAGAGAGAGAGAGAGAGAGAGAGAAGAGAGAGAAAGAGAGAGAGAGAGAGAGAGAGAGAGATGGGAGGGAGAGAGACACAGAGGGGAGAGAGAGAGATGGGAGGGAGAGAGAGAGAGAGAGAGAGAGAGAGAAGAGAGAGAGAGAGAGAGAGAGAGAGAGAGAGAGAGAGAGAGAGAGAGAGAGAGTTGTGTGTGTGTCGCATATCCTCAGCTGATATTCGAACTTCGGACCTCCTGCTCTTCAGCACTAGCCAACCGAGACACGGGTCGACCAGCGTTTGCCCATATACATTGTTTCTACAAGAGAGAGAGAGAGAGAGAGAGAGAGAGAGAGAGAGAGAGAGAGAGAGAGAGAGAGAGAGAGTGTGTGTGTCGCATATCCTCAGCTGATATTCGAACTTCGGACCTCCTGCTCTTCAGCACTAGCCAACCGAGACACGGGTCGACCAGCGTTTGCCCATATACATTGTTTCTACTCCACCGAAAAAAAAAAATATTAATGTTAAATCTACCCAGTTGTCCCAAAATAATTGCCCAGTGTTAACCGAGGCACTAGATTTACCTCGGGTCGTAAGTAGAACTAGTCTTTAGTCTTCTTATTCGAATATCTTGAGACTGTTGTAAGCTTACTTCGACTTACGACATAAAAGGCTCAGTTGTACTTACGAAACATTGTGCTTGGTTCAAACTCGCGGTAGCTTACAACTTTTCTTAAGACTTCGTATTCCCGTTCTTAAGACGAGTTGTAAGCTACTATACTAAGACATTGTACTTGCCACGCCAAGGGCCTTGAGCACAACGTAACGGTAACTTCACAACTCGTCTTAAGATTTCTTATTCCCATTATGATGTTTTGGGGGGTGCGGTGGTCCTGGGGTAGAACATCCGCTTCCGACGCAAGAGGTCCAAGTTCTGGCCCTTGCGATTGCGCTCCCTACTGGTTGGGTCGGTGTCAGTACAATGTGGTCGGCTGAGACAGGAGTCATGGCATCCCCGCCCTGTCTCGTGTGTAGCAGCACATAAAGTTGTCAGACGTTAGTCTTGGGGTCTGTCCACAATATAGCCTATATAGTGCTGATGTTGGACGTTAAACTAACTCAACAACAACAACAACTCAATACGAGTTGTAAGCTATCGCGACGTTGTTATTACGACCTGGATCTATCTAGTGCCTCAGGTGGTACATGTACTAAACTTTCCCTCTGGTCCAACCGAAAATCTAAGTTGGGTCTGGCATGACTTGGCCATTCACTGATCCGCCACATAGTAGCTCAGCCAGGCAGTAGGCCTTGATCAAAACGTTTGCTAGGCTTGGTTATCACTTATCAACGGTATAGTTAGGGCGTGTTAAATCACGCCATCCTTATCTCCCCTTAAACTCAGGTTGCTCTCAGCTCTCTCATCACTAAGTTTATTTTTTTCCTTTCAGTTCATCTGATTTAACCTTCATCTTTGCTCTTCTGTTACTCAATAATGCTTTCAATGCGTTATAGTGTTGTGTACTATAGATGCATGCCCTACGCTTCCCATCTGAACTCTTTTTATCTTTGTCTCTGTTTCTGTCTCTGTCTGTCTGTCCCTTTCTCTCGCTTCCCCCCTCCCCCTTTATCTCTCTATCTCTCTATCTCTCTCTCACTCTCTCTCTCCCATCCATCTCTCTATGTTTCTCCTTCTCGCCCTCCCTCCTTTCCTCCCTCTCTCATGTCCCCCATCTTTCTAATTGTGACATATCCATTAAGTCTCATAATCTGCCTAGTCATTGACTCATCTGCGTTCCTAAACCCAATTGCTCTTTCCTTTTAAACTTCCAAGCCATACTATCAAATTTTCAACAGTCTGTTGCTTTTTACGTATCTTGCAATGAAATGAACCAGACACCTAATTTTTTTTTCAGAAAATAGCCATGCACTTATACCATTTAGAAGTTCGAAGCAATTCTATATATACCTTTCCTGCCTTTTGACTCCCTCCACAAACTGTATTTCTTATCTACTGACCCAAATCCTCATCAACCATGGCTTTTATGTCACTTAAAATCTAACTCCTAATGTGACAATGAGCCTGGATCCTAGCAGGCTAGCGCGACCCCTACGGCTTTCATATCTCGTCGAAAACTCCATTATTTTTGCATCAAATGTAACCACACCCTACCCTTATTCAATAGTTTAGCATTCTCAATTCCAACACACATTTTTACTAAGGGTTGGACGTTTAGCTGTCTAGTAGGCCTACCAAGCCGTATCCAACTTACTGTTCACCTTTTCATTTAAAACGTAAACATAGCCTTTTCTTATAATAGCTGTTTGTTAATTTTCCCTATAAAGTAGAACAGCGTTTTGTGTGTCTCTTTAGAAACCTACAAAGAAAAACGTATGTCCTTAGCTTTAAATTTCCGTGATTTAGAGCACCTCTTTCATATGAACCAATTTAACGTTGATTCATTTTAGATCCACTACGTTCACAGATAATATTATTTCGGAGACGATGGTATCGGCTGGGGGTCGAACCTCGGATGCCCTGTTTGTCAGTTAAGATCACTTGCAATTGAGCTATCTTACCTCCCTCTTCCATTAACGAGTAGACTGACGCCTTTACTGCTAGCGACATCGACTACTCGGCTGTCATTGAATTGACCATAACAAAACTCTAGGGCATTATGAGTATGAAATCTTCATTACTTTAAGTATAATTATACGAATGAGATCGTTTTATAACCCATTAAGTCAGAAGTCAACGGCATGTAAATTATTGCGCTACTATCTTTTTATTTAATACATTTATCTGACACTTTAGTTCGGTTGCTAAATGGCGAGGTGATTTCGATGTTATGAACATATAGCATTGCAACTTGCCAGACTCTAACTTAATTGCCACTTTCAAACTACCGTAGTTTCTGACTTTCTGTTGAAGATGTGATGTTCGAGGCATGTGATGAAAATTAATGATTAATTCTTGGGCTGCCACGGATGTGTCGTGCTTTTATCCGATAGACATACAAATTTGGCCGACATGCACAGAAAAAACTGGCACCGTTTTATCGAGTGTTGGAACGGTACGGTATACGTTAAAATACTCAAAGATAATCCTCGCCGTATCCAACCGGAAAAGAATAAAGCCTTAGGCATATCTGTTAAGGATTGGTCAGATAGCCTGAAAGAGTCTAAAGGGGTGGTTACTACATGTATTTCTCTTTTTCCAGACATTTTATATTACCTACTCTTCTAGGGGGGCGCGGTGGTCCTGGGGTAGAACATCGGCTTCCGACGCAAAAGGTCCAAGTTCGAGCCCTGGCTATTGCGTTCCCTACTGGTTGGGTCGGTGTCAGTATAATGTGACCGGCTGAGACAGGAGTCATGGCATCCCCGCCCTGTCTCGTGTGTGGCAGCACATAAAATTGTCAGACGTTAGTCTTGGGGCCCGTCCACAATATAGCCTATATAATGCTGATGTTGGACGTTAAACCAACTCAACAACAACCTACTCTTCTTCACGGTAATCGCTCCCTGTTTCTATTCATTGAGAAAATCACAGAGTACACAACACGGACTAGAGAGCTTAATGGGCAAAATCATGCTGGATAAAAGAATTTGATCTAGGTCCTATCCATTCAAAGCTAATGGGACACAAATAATACATTGGTTTTAGGGCTTTTTAGAGCAGGTCTCGCCTCTCAGCTTTGGAGTCGAAAAGCAGTCCTTGTAAAACAAATAAAAATCCATCAAAGCGCAGTCTTTTGCAAGCGCGTAGTCGCAAGCGTGTACTCAGCGAGCTGTTTGTGTCATACTATTGTGTTCTGTTTGCAGATCTTGCCCAGGATAGAAAGAACAACCATCTCTCTATTGAGGAATGCTCATATTATAGTCTAAAGGAGTGACTTATTGTAACCTTCTTAACCATTATCACCTCTTACATACATCATGCTTTATTTTACTCACTCAATTTTTCGCCACCCCTCCTTGTTTTTAAACATTGGAATAAGCTCTTAACTTTTATTTTCGGATCACAGGCAGTAAAAATCTCTCTGTTAAACCCAAACGATGTACACGCCTTTATTTTTCGCATTAATCAATACTGTGTCTGATCTATTAATGACGTTTATTTTGGTAGCAGCTTTGTTTTATGTATCTAATATCATTTTATGACATGTACTCATAGTGCTTTTTAAAATTGTCTGTTTAGACTATGCAAAACCGTTTATCATAATGACACTAGGCCGAACATTTAGAACATGGTGAATCAAAACCAAGGCTACCAAAAATAAAAGGCATGGTCACCGTAAAAAAACAAAAACTTGCGTGACAGGGAAACTGAGGTATAGTCTATGGTGTTAAACATCTTTACACGCGATTTGCATCTATCTTTTAAAACAATAAATATCTAAAAATTAATGTTCGATCTTTTAAAACATTTAAAAAATACCCGAAAATGTTCCACACAGAGATACGACAGCTTGTACTTTTTTGGTCTAGTAGGTTTATAGGTCAAACAAAAAATACTCTATAATCATCACTTTGTCCTATCCGTGCTTAAAATTAATAGAAATAAATCTCTTTGATCCTTGGTGTGCAAAAACCTTTTCGGCTTTTTTCCCCACCTATTCGGGGACTTTGCCTTCTATTTTTGGAAGGCTAGATCAAGACATTAAATTTGTCACAGAAGTACAATTCATCCATAGAAAAACTAAAAAATAGAACAACGAAAAAAGGTAAATCAGTTGAGATTATTAAAGGCATAACGTGGTGCATTGTATTTATAATTTTAAAACATTTTCGCATTAAGTAGCCTACCCATGAACAAAAGAAAATGAAATCTAAATCGTTAGATCGTGCTCTAATTCCCTTTACTCCTCTTAGGCGCTCTTCCATTCAATCTCTATGAATCCCTTCACTGTATTCCTCTTTAAACAACTAAAGGCTAAATCTTTTCACGGCTTTTTTTTTTTTTCTCCCTTTTTAGGTCTGTCTGCATGCGTACACCAGCATTTCACCAAAGGCACCGAAACAGCAAGCCGCTATATGCCTTTTTTAAACAATCTACATCATTATAGGCCTATATAAATTCTTTGATCCATTAAAAAAAATCTTTTTAAAAGTATTTTTCGAATACCCCGTACGTGACAAAAGCCCACATAAGCAACAGGATACGTTTTAAAATAAATAATAAATAACTGTATCATTATGTATTATGTACACATAAATATTTCGCCCATTTGAAACTTCGATGAAAAACGTGTGTCCTGGTTGACGAAAGGGGAAGTGTCTGAAATAAATGATAAAATTAACGTTGGAGATGCGTTTATGGTTATAGTTATGGTATGCTAATAGGTTCATTCTTCATATTGATGTTTTTAGTCAACCATAAATCAAGACTGTTCATTGTAGGCTACATTTTAGTAGTTTGAGAATTATATCTCGTTTTGTTGTTGTTGTTGTTGTTGTTGTTCTTTGCTTTTTCGTTCTTTCGTTCATTGCAGTTTGTTGTTTTGATATTTTATTTGTTTGTTGCTTTTTATTCCATTGTTCCTTCAGTATTACTTAAGTTTTATTTTGTTTACTAATTTTATTTGCAAAATATAATATTACTCTGTCCATCTCATTTCTTTGGGCATACTATTTGGGCTGAAATATTAAAAATCGGCCTCATTACCTCAGTTTAAGGGACCTAGCATAATAGAGAAAAGGTCGTTTCAACGGGGCCTCAGCCTCAGACTGGCATATGAATAAAACATTGTAGATCGATAGAAATGTTGCTTCATTAACCGTTCAAGCGGCATGAGATAACGATTCGGTAACAGTTGCATTTATGAGAAGTATAGGCCTGCCAAGTCTATGCCCAAAAAGCGTAATTTTACGTCTTTTCGTTAGATCCCTTTTACTGTAATGGTTATTCTTTGAATAGTTGGATTGGTAATTTTGAAATTAGTGCGAAAAGCAATAACCAGATCATACTCAAAGATAGCTAGGCAATTACTTCTCATAGGCCTACTTTATGATCTTTAAAATAAAAAAAAATAAGAAAATTGGTATTTCAGTACGGTGTTATGTGTTTTTTTTAGGATTATTAACACACACACACGCAAAAATTTGTTCACAGAAAGCTAAGCTTGTAGTTTCTTGGGTCTCTCAGAAAAGTTCTATTCGGCAAAATGGGTGATTGAGATCGATGTAAAGTATTTTATAAGGTAATCCAATTTGATGCAACGTATTAGGAACCGGTGCAAAGTTTTTTGCATGGTAACTCAATATAAGATAAAGTCGTTATAGCAGATTACTCCAATTATATATACTTCGTTATTTGTAGAGTAATCCAGCACAATGTAACGTGCCTTGTAGGGTAATTCACTACTTTGTAATGTGCCCCACTACGATGTAACGTATTTTGTAGGGTAATACATGTACAGTACGATGTAATGTATTTTGCAGGGCAATCCAATGCGATGTAACATGACTGTGTTATAGCGTTATCTAGTTCGATGCAACGTGTTTTGCAGGGTTGTCGTTGTTGAGTTGGTTTAACGTCCAAAATCAGCACTATATAGGCTATATTGTGGACGAGCCCCAAGACTGGCGTCTGACAATTTTATGTGCTGCCACACACGAGACAGGACGGGGATGCCATGACTCCTGTCTCAGCCGGTTACATTATACTGACACCGACCCAACCAGTAGGAGAGCGCAATCGCCAGGGCTCGAATCCGGACCTTTTGCGGCGGAAGCCGATGTTTTACCCCAGGACCGCAGGGTACTCCAGTGCCATGTAACAAGGGTAATCCAATATGACTCTACGCCGTAATTAGAGACAATTGCGTTGCCTGATGATGCTAATTTGTAATTGGTAATCAATACATCCAACTACGAAATGTGGAAGTCAAAAGGCCCAGTTAGACTAGTGCATGGCATAACTAGTATCAAACGTAAGGCCTCGTTTCGGAAATAGAATAATAATTATTATAAGTTATCATGCTAACCATTTTATCCAAAGAATTCGCAGGGAATAAGTTTGGGAGTGCCTTTTGTTGCACTTGCTTTCAGTTGTTTTTTGTCTTTTTGATTGTTTCTTTTTTGTTTTTTGTTTTTGGCTTGTTTTTTTTCCGCGAGTGCTATAAAATAGAAAGCCACCATGTTTTATTAAGTATTTAGGGCACTTTAACTTTATCTAACTGAACTATACAAGTATAACGCCACAGGCTATCACAACTTTTTGACTATGCTCTTTTACATTTGATTAATCAATTTACCATACTTCGGAAATGCTAATCAAATTCGTCTCAAAATTTAAGATGTCGCTCAAGAAAAAAAGGTGCAATTCTTGTGATGTGCAAGAAACATGCATATCTGCCGGCTTGTTACACACTAAAACAAAAGAATAAAAAATAGAACCCTAAAATAAACAGAGAGTGGCGTTAAAGAGAATAACCCTTTTATATAAGGAGTATCTAGATTTTAGATCTGTAAGGACTTTCCAAGTCACAGAAAGTGGCGTAACAGACAATCTTAAGTTGAAGATTTCAGTGGTTATCACCGATTTTCGCACATTATCTGGAACCAAGATCAAGAGTAGTAGCCTAAATGCAACGGTGCTACAAGTTTAGACCTCCGACTAAGGGTAATATTAAATTTAATTTACAAATACCCTGAGTTTGAGGTCTAAATTTACAACAGTACAAAGTAATCTCTAGTCTATTTTCCCTATTCGCCTGGGGTTTGTTTGGTTGGTTCGTTGTTGTCAAACGTCCAGTTTCAGTTCAGCAACAAAAAGGTTATATATAAGTCCCAAGGCTGGCGTCTGACAAGTTTACGTGCTACCACGGGAAGATCTTGAATCCTGTCTAAGCCGATCACATTATACCTACTGAGACCGATCCAACAAGCTGTAGGGGACAAAATTGGACATAAAAAATGTTGACCGACTACGAGTTTCATACGGTGGACCTCCAGATTGGGAGATCAACGCTCTACAACCTGTGCCACTTTGCACCTTTGTTCGTCGGAGCACTTAGTAGGACGAGGAAGTAAATTTACATGGCCATGTATTTAGATACCAAAGTTGGGCCTCTAAATCTTTTCTCTCATAGATCATACTACCCGTGGTGACAAAAAGATGCAACCCTAGATCTCTAAAGCTACTAAAACATGCGGTGCCATTGACAAGTGACTTGTATTAAGGTATCCATTTTGTACGAGAATTCGCTGTATAGGACCACTCAAGGGAATTTGTGGAGACTTTAAAATCCAAAGAGAAAAAGAGAGATATAGAGTGTGTGTGTGAGAGAGAAAGAGAGAGAGAGAGAAATTGGGGAGACAGAGATAGAGGCAGAGACACAGAGAGAGACAGAGATACAGACAGACAGACAGACAGACAGACAGACAGACAGACAGACAGACAGACAGACAGAGGCAGGAAGACAAACATACCTAGGTATGGCGCCTTGAGCAATTAGTGATAGTGCAAATAAAATGATTATTGATTTTCATTTTATATAAGCAGGTGCGAGACTGCCAACAATTGTCTGTTGAAATTCCCATTAACTAGAATTAATTTTTTTAAATTGTAACTGCGAAAAGCACAACATTACTGTTTATAATTGTGTTGGAAATGAAAGCGGTGTTAAAAGAGTCATTCATCACCATTGTTTTGGTAAATACAATACTGTATTCTTTCTGTCTGTGATTTTTAAATAGAATATGGTGCTGTGTGGAGGTAGGGCGAAGGGATGGAGAGACAGAAACAACAAAAATGGAAATATAAGGAAAGATAAAGGGGGCGGTCGTGTGTGGAAGAGAGTGAAAAACAGAAAGAAAGAGAGAGAGAAAGAGAGAGAGAGAGAGAGAGAGAGAGGGAGGGAGAGAGAGAGCGAGAGGGAGAAAGAGAGAGAGAGAGCGAGAGGGAGAAAGAGAGAGAGAGAATAGAGAAGAGACACAGACAGACACACACACATACAAACACAGTCAGACAGACATTCAAACAGCCAAAAAGAGACAGACTGACGAGTAGACACTGTAGACACTACACTACACCATAACACACCTATAACTCAATAACTCAAGTATTCCTTTCTATAGTGCGCCTGGACCTACTCAGAAAAAACTAAATTCACACCGGCACTGCGCTACGATAAACAGACAAAACTGTAAGCTCACATACCATCACAGTGCTACGGTACTCAGATAAAAAATTGTACATATAATTATAAACACACACCGCCACAGTGCTACGGTACTCAGATAAAAAATACATAGAGTGAGCGAGAGAGAAAGAGATAGAGAGATAGATAGAGAGAGAAAGAGTCAGAGAAAGTATCAAAGAGGGAACGAGAAAGGAGTTGGGACCAGATGCAGTAAGAGATAGTAAGAAAGGGTCAGGGGTAGATATAGGGAGAGAGAGAGAGACAGCGAGAGAGACAGCGAGAGAGTGTCCGATAGTGGGTTTGAGAGAGAGGCAGGGATAGATTTAGCAAGAGAGGGTAAGAAAGAGATAGAGACAGAGGGGTGGAGAGAGACATCCAGAGAGGGTCTAGGAGAAATTGATTGATTAATTGATTGGTGTTTATTTGTTCGTCGGCTTTCTCGCCCTATACTAATATGGCAAGGTGTAATGATGTAATTATTATGGAACGATATGCAACAGAAAGGGATCAGAAGTATAAGGTTATGTTCTAATTGGCTCGCTCAGACTTTTCATTCAACTTCTGGGTCCTTTGATAATTTGAAACGTTTTGTAAGCATGGTTTCAATTTAACCATATAATTCATATTGAGACTTACATGGATAAGCCGAAGAGATAAATTTGGTTCAAAGTTTACAAAAAGGCGTATGCAGATCAGATAGCATATACTTTATTAATGATAAAAGTTCATTTCAAAAAGAAATTGTTCATAAAAAGATTGGTATACATTATACCCCCCACACACACACGCACAAACAACAACAACAACAACAACAACAACAACAACAACAACAACAACAACAACAACAACAATAATAACAACAACAACAACAACAACAAAAACAACAACAAGAACAACAACAACAACAAATTTACAAATATAGCAACAACAACAAAAAAAACAACAACATCTGCAACAACAGCGCTTAATGTTTTGTAAATACCACTTCAACCAATTATTTTTTTTAATTTTGTTTTAAGACTCGATATAGCCATTACTGTGCTGACGTGCCGTAAAATCAAACGTTGGAAATAGAATGACATATTTGAATAAGGATTACTGTTTGACGTTAGCATGATTCATCCATTTTTATTGGTAATGGAAAGGTGTACTTTAAAAATCATGTGGACGTGATAATTATGTTCTATTTATGTGTTGTATAAAGGTCACATCTGCAGTTTATCGTCTGTTCAATAAATGAATTTGTCAAATTTATATCAGATGGAGGGAGGGAGAGATTCACCAAGAGAGAGTTAGAAAGAGTGAGAGAGACAGAGGTAGAGAGAGTGAGAGAGAAAGGGGGGGGGAGGGTTCAGCGAAAGAGAAAGTTAGGGAGAGAGAGAGCTAAAGACGGAGAGAAAGAAAGATGTAAGACAAAAAGCAAGAGAGAGTCAGAAAGAGTCAAAGAGATAGACAGACAGCTAAGGACAAGGGGGAGGGGGGAGAAGCGGCAAGAGAGAGTCGTGGAGAAAGAGAGACAGAGAGAGAGAGATTGGGGAAGACATAGAGAGACAAACATACATGTAGACAGACACATTCATGCAGCTAGACACTTTCAGAGGAAAAAAGTGAGAGTATAGAGACGGACATAGATAAGATAAGATAATCCTTTATTATCCCATAGGGACATTTTTCCTGGTCATACATACATAAATACACCAGTTGTACATGTGTGACATAAAAATTAGTGATGATAATAATAATAAAATATAATGAGCGATTTCAAACACACAACTCTTCACGCATATACAAGAATACATTTAATACTGCATACAAACACAAAGTTCCGACTGCGATTCTCCCGACCCGGAGAGCTTGGTTGCTTAGCACGTAAATGCTGTGGACCACCCATAGTAGGTCTTAACATAGTCAACGATTAAGTATGTATTATTTCCATATTTATATAATTAACTTATTTATTTATGCTTTATTTTGATGCGTTTGTTCTGCCATATTCTTAATCTTGTTTTATTGTGGGAGGGGGGCGGAGTATTCGAAAAATTGGGTTGGAATTTGAATACTGGGATATAGAATTTTTGGAGATTGTTTGTTCGTTGTGTATTGTTGTTTTTTGCGAGTGCGTGTTGTTGTTGCTGTTGTTGTTGTTGTTGTTGTTTTGTTGTTGTTGTTGTTTTTGTTGTTGTTTTTGTTGTGTTTTTTTTTAAACTTTTGTGAAGACACGACTGTACTAATATGCCGTTCAAAACTTCAGAAAACCCCTACTTCAATTTCGTATCGATCGTTGCCACTTCCCATTTACAAAGTATGATGTCGTAACAAGATAGACACTTAGCTCTGAGCTTTTTTAAACATGTAGGCCTAGTTGCTTGCTTTGGATTTTTATTTTTAATGAGGTTGTGTATGAAGGTGAGGGCTTTTGCAAAAAAAAAAAAGGGTTGACTAGGAGTAAGAGAAAAGCATGCAGGATCACGTTGATGCCTTTGTTGCTGTTGTTGATGTTGTATTGTTGTTGTTGTTGTTGTTGTTGTTGTTGTTGTTGTTGTTGTTGTTGTTGTTGTTGTTGTTGTTTTTGTTGTGTTTTTTTTTAAACTTTTGTGAAGACACGACTGTACTAATATGCCGTTCAAAACTTCAGAAAAACCCTAGATTCTGCTTCAATTTCGTATCGATCGTTGCCGCTTCCCATTTACAAAGTATGATGTCGTAACAAGATAGACACTTAGCTCTGAGCTTTTTTAAACATGTAGGCCTAGTTGCTTGCTTTGGATTTTTATTTTTAATGAGGTTGTGTATGAAGGTGAGGGCTTTTGCACACAAAAAAAAAGGGTTGACTAGGAGTAAGAGAAAAGCAAGCAGGATCACGTTGATGCCTTTGTTGCTGTTGTTGTGTTGTTGTTGTTGTTGTTGTTATTGTTGTCGTTGTTGTTAGTTGTTACTTCTAATTTCATTAGTGCGAAAATAATGAACACAGCAAAATCATCATTTCTGAAAATTACCTTAGTTCGTGAGGACCCCCCCTGGGTTATTGGCTTAATGTCCAACACCAGCACTTGATAATCATGCTATATTGTGGACGGACCCCAAGACTGTATTGCAGCTCAGGTCTCTTTGTTTTGTCTCGTGTGTGGCAGTACAAAAAAATTGCTACCATACACGAGACAAAGCGGGGAGATCTAGACTCCTGTCTCAGCAGGTCACTTTTTATACTGACACCAACAGAACCAGGAGGGGGCGAAATTGGACAAAAAAACAAACAAAAACTATTGACCGATTGTGGGATTCGAACCGCAGACCTCCCGATGTGAAGACCAATGATAATTATAGCAGCTAGTTCGTCCCCTTGTCCCGTCTGGGTGGTGGGCGCGGTGGCCCTGGGGTAGAACATTGGTTTGCGACCCACGACGCAAAAGGTCCGTGGTTCGAGCCCTGTCGATTTCGCTCTCTACTGGTTGGGTCGGTGTCAGTTTAATGTGACTGGCTGAGACAGGAGTCATGGTATCCCCGTCCTGTCTCGTGTGTGGCAGCACATAAAATTGTCAGACATCAGTTTTGGGGCCCGTACACAATATAGCCTATATAGTGCTGATGTTGGACGTTAAACCAACTCATCTCAACAACAGTCCCGCCTGAGTAATCTTCAGTCGGAGAAAGCGAGACTATCTCCTAGTTTTACGTCTCCTAAGTCTTAAGAAAGAATCCTATATGGCAATGTGAAGCAAAGCCTTCTCACTCGCATTATTCTGACGACGAGTTTTAAGCTACCACGACTTTGTACCTACAGCCCGTGGTGTGTTAAGTGTACGATAAAAACACGGATTCCGTAATTAATAAATATAATTAAAAAAATACCTGCCCGATCTTTTCGTTTAAAAGTCTCTACTTATGTTCAGCATTTTGCTGCTGAGCTTAGAGGGAGAGCGAGAGAGAGAGAGAGAGAGAGAGAGAGAGAGAGAGAGAGAGAGAGAGAGAGAGAGAGAGAGAGACAGAGAGAGAGAGAGAGAGAGAGAGAGAGAGAGAGAGAGAGAGAGAGAGAGAGAGAGAGAGAGAGAGAGAGAGAGTTATTGTTTAGCGTCCAACGTCAGCACTACATTATATTATAGACGGGCCCCAATACTAACGTCTGACAAATTTTACGTGCTGGCACACAGAGACAACCAGTCGGGAACGAATCGCCAGGGCAGGGCACGAACCACGGACCTCCTGCGCCGAAAGCCGATGCTTTACTCCAGAGCAACCGTGTCCCATCTGAGCTTAGAAAAAACTGCTCCTAATGGATTCCTAATGCATTTCCTTTCTATCGGTCATTTAAACTGTAACTTGGGTGCAAACCACAGAGTTCTAGCTATCGCAAACTATAATAGATTTCTCTGGTGTAATCTAAAACCCATTCAATAAGGGAAAAGTACAAAAAAAAAATGTAGGGATGAAAGTACAAGGTCGTGTATTTTAAAACAGCGCTTTAAAGGTATAACTAAAAAATCATCCGATGATGGGTTTTACTTATTGACTGTTTTAACACCATCGTGCTTCCTGTAGTCTTTTTCAGTGATTGAAATTCGGAGAAAAGTGTACTCTTGTGGGACAAACAAAGGTAGACAGAACAGAGGAAACAAATAAAAGAGAAAAAAGGTCAAACATTGAGGTTTGTAGAAACAAAAATAAATAGAGAAAAGGAGGTGGGGAAGAGAAAGAGAGACAGACATAAAAATGTACTATAAGATATTTAGATACTGATACTACTAGTGATAGATAGATAGATAGATAGATAGATAGATAGATAGATAGATAGATAGATAGATAGATAGATAGATAGATAGATAGATAGATAGATAGATAGATAGATAGATAGATAGATAGATAGATAGATAGATAGATAGATAGATAGATAGATAGATAGATAGATAGATAGATAGATAGATAGATAGATAGATAGATAGAAAGAAAGATAAGAAGAGAGACATAAAGAAGAAAGAAAGAAAGAAAGAGAGGGGGAAATAGACACAGTGAGAGTGTGAGAGAAAGAGAGACAGACAGTGTGTGTGTGTGTGTGTGTGTGTGAGAGAGAGAGAGAGAGAGAGAGAGAGAGAGAGAGAGAGAGAGAGAGAGAGAGAGAGAGAGAGGGGGGTGAACAGACAGACAGAGGCAGGAAGACAGACATACCTAGGTATGGCGCTTGAGCAATTAGTGATAGTGCAAATAACATGATTATTGATTTTCATTTTATATAAGCAGGTGCGAGACTGCCAACAATTGTCTGTTGAAATTCCCATTAACTAGAATTGATTTTTTTAAATTGTAACTGCGAAAAGCACAACATTACTGTTTATAATTGTGTTGGAAATGAAAGCGGTGTTAAAAGAGTCATTCATCACCATTGTTTTGGTAAATACAATACTGTTTTCTTTCTGTCTGTGATTTTTAAATAGAATATGGTGCTGTGTGGAGGTAGGGTGAAGGGATGGAGAGACAGAAACAACAAAAATGGAAATATAGGGAAAGATAAAGCGGGCGGTCGTGTGTGGAAGAGAGTGAAAAACAGAAAGAAAGAGAGAGAGAGAGAGAGAGAGAGAGAGAGAGAGAGAGAGAGAGAGAGAGAGGGAGGGAGAGAGAGCAACAGACAGACACATACACACAAACACAGTAAGAAAGACAGTCAAACAGTCAAAAAGAGACAGACAGACGAGTAGACACTACACTACACCATAACACACCTATAACTCAAAAACTCAGGTATTCCTTTCTATAGTGCGCCTGGGCCTACTCAGAAAAAAAATAAATTCACACCGGCACTGCGCCACGATAAACAGACAAAACTGCTTACATATAATACATACCATCACAGTGCTACGGTACTCAGATAAAAAGTGCACATATAATATAATTATTATAAATACATACCATCACAGTGCTACGGTACTCAGATAAAAAGTGCACATGTAATATAATTATTATAAATACATACCGTCACAGTGCTACGTTACTCAGATAAAAAGTACACATGTAATAACAGAAAATGTGTCAAGTATAAGGCATAAATAAGAAAATAAAACAATTTTTATTGACTATCTCAAAAGTAGCGAAAATGACTTATGGTAAAACCGTGACCCAGTGACGATATTAAATTAAGTGGTTGTATCATTCTGTGAGGGACAAGGAAGCTCAGTCGTAAGATTGCACGGTTTCTAATCAAGGGGACCCACATTCTGTGCCCAATCAAGCCGCCTTTGGTTTGGATCATCGTTGCTGGATACAATGTTGGTGGCTACAGCTGATTTAGCCCACTCTTGGGACAGAAGCAGACTGTCGCTTGTGGCTGGGGTTGAGTTGAGTTGGTTTTAACGTCCAACATCAGCACTATATAGACTATATTAAGGATGGGCCCCTATGACTGACGCCTGACAATTCTATGTGCTGCCACACACGAGACAGGGAGGGGATACCATGACTCCTGTCTCAGCTGGTCACAAAGAGAGAGAGAGAGAGAAAGAGAGAGAGAGAGAGAGAGAGAGAGAGAGAGAGAGAGAGAGAGAGAGAAAGAGAGAGAGAAACAGACAGACACACATACAAACACAGTCAGACAGACAGTCAAACAGTCAAAAAGAGACAGACAGACGAGTAGACACTACACTACACCATAACACACCTATAACTCAATAACTCAGGTATTCCTTTCTATAGTGCGCCTGGACCTACTCAGAAAAAACTAAATTCACACCGGCACTGCGCTACGATAAACAGACAAAACTGTAAGCTCACATACCATCACAGTGCTACGGTACTCAGATAAAAAATTGTACATATAATTATAAACACACACCGCCACAGTGCTACGGTACTCAGATAAAAAATTGTACATATAATTATAAACACACACCGCCACAGTGCTACGGTACTCAGATAAAAAGTGTACATATAATTATAAACACACACCGCCACAGTGCTACGGTACTCAGACAAAAAGTGTACATATAATTATAATACATACACACCACAGTGCTACGGTACTCAGATAAAAAGTGTACATATAATAATTATTATAAATACATACCGCCACAGTGCTACAGTACTCAGATAAAAAGTGTACATATAATATAATTATTATAAATACATACCGCCACAGTGCTACGGTACTCAGATAAAGAGTTCACATAATTATTAGAAATACTTACCGTCCCAGTGTTACGGTTATATGATAATGTCTTTGTAAAGCGGAAATTGAAAATGATCTATCCAACAAAACTCTCAGATTTAAAAATGTAATGATTTAATAGGTTTTTGCCTTATCTTGGTAGAAACTTGTGTTAGTATAAAGCAGAAATAAGATTTTTTTTTATTTTATTGACTTTCTCAAAAGTAGCAAAAATGACTTATGGTAAAACCGTGACCCAGTGACAATATTAAATTAAGTAGTTGTATCATTCTGTGATGGACAAGAAAGCCCAGTCGTAAGATTGCACGGTTTCTAATTATGGGGACCCACATTATGTGCTCAAACTAGCCGCCTTTGGTTTGGATCATTTTTGCTGGATAAAATTTTGGTGACTACAGCTGATTTCGCCCACTCTTAGTCCAGAACCACACTGTCGCTAGTGGCTAGGGTTGAGTTGAGTTGGTTTTAACGTCCAACATCAGCACTATATAGATTATATTAAGGACGGGCCCCTAAGACTGACGTCTGACAATTTTATGTGCTGCCACACACGAGACAGGGCGGGGATACCATGACTCCTGTCTCAGCTGGTCACATTAAACTGACACCGACCCAACCAGTAGGGAGCGCAATCGCCAGGACTCGAACCCGGACCTTTTGCGTCGGAAGTCGATGTTCTACCCCAGGACCACCGCGCCCCCAAGTAACTGGGGTGGGGCTGTGGCTGGGCTGGAGGTTCTTTATGAAACCCTCTTGTATATTTTGCGCAGTCAGACCGAGGCTAAAAATACCAGCGCAAGGCACTTGAAAGATACTGTTACATGTGTATATGTACTCATGATATTGATTCACTATGCCTATGACGTCCTTTGACCAAAAAGTAGTAGGGGTGAGGCATGTCCTATATTACATGTGTTCTAGACAGCTATTGTTGAGGGGTGTTCTTGTTCTCAGTTAGCCAACTTTCCAACTGCAAGAACCTAAAACCCGATAAACACAATGACGTTGAAATAAAATAGAGGAAGTAAGGGGAGGGAAAGTAAGAGTTTATTTGACTTGAGTTGTTTGCCTCAAGTCCAGCGTCAGCACTGTATAGGCTGTATTATCGACGGGCCCCAAGACTAACGGTAACATTATATATAATAAGTGCAAGATTGCATTACATTGTGGGGATACTTGGAATCCGCTCTCAGCCGGGCACATAACATTGACACCGATCCATCCAGTACGGGACAAAAATGGACAAAATAATGCATTGTTTGCCAATCATGGGTTTCGAACCTCGGACCTCCTGATTAGGAGACCAACGCCCTACCACTGGAGCCAGTTCGCCCTCTTGCCCCCCCCCCCTCCCCCCTTTCCTTACCGAGCCCTAGAGTCATCGATCCCAAGAGACACATGTAGAAGGAGGAAGGGTGAAAATAGTAAGAGAGAAGGAAGTAAATTATTTTTGCAGTTGGAATTTTTTTTTTTTGCTGCCAGGTGATTGTGTGGACATGTCACACTATACACACCGTCGCTGCAGAACTGCTTTATTCCATCTCCCTCTTATTGTAATTGGAGATCGGAGAAAGCAGTTTCTCCGCTTACTTCATTGTATTTTTAAAAGGAACCCTTCAAGGGAAACTTTTGTATACACAAATTTACATTTTAGACGCATAGGCTATTTTATATCGAATTATTTCGTGTACACAATCGTTGACATAAATCTTTAAAATCTTTCATAGCATTTTTCCACATAAAAAATGATACAATTTTTTAAATTTACACTCACCATTATTAAATATACATTTAAATTCTTATTCTGCATGTTAAGAGTTTTTATTGCGTCCTCTTTTTTATAGGAGATGAACAGTGACTTTATGTTCTTTACATTTTATAAAAATGTCACAATTATATTAGTTTGTGTATGAAACAATGGCAGGCCCAGCTAATTTCACAGGGGATTAACAACGTTTTTGTGTTGCGTATTCTGTAGTCTGTATGTTAAGCCACACACCACTTCCCCTAAAGGCAACAAGGGCCCACACACTAACACTGTAAGTACAACGTTGCCGTAGCTTACGACTCGTCGTAACAATATACGAATAAGAAGGCTTACGACGAGTCTTATTCAGCTACCGCGAGGTTGTACCTACGGCCTATTATGTTTCCAGCTTTTCTGGTGCAATCCTGATTTGACTTGTCTGTTCGTGATTTTATGATAATAATGGAGACTTTAATTATCATAACCAACTTAAAAATGAAAAGAAACATTTTTATATCATGCTTAAATTAACAAAACATGCGCTTAGCTTCTGTTTAATTGCATAATATATAAAAAGCTGTTTTCTTGAATTCTCATTCCTATACAATCGCGACTAAAGAAATTTCGTGGATCGAAGAAAAATCCAACACGGTTGGATAACTCTCTTTGGCAGTGAGAAAATAGGACACTCATTGACACGTCACTGAAGAGCCTCAGATAAATAGAATACTTAAAGTACTTTTGGGACCATGGGGAAAACATTGGGCACAAGCAAAGTTGTTCAAGTTGAACAGACATGCTCTGTTTCGTTCTCGGAAACAAGTCATCTCATGAAAATTAATGTCTAGAGTTTCGTTCTCGGAAACAAGTCATCTCATGAAAATTAATGTCTAGAAGAGAGAGGGAGAGAGAGAGAGAGAGAGAGAGAGAGAGAGAGAGAGAGAGAGAGAGAGAGAGAGAGAGAGAGATTATTTTCAATAGTGGTTGAGTCTGGATATGATAAAATCTAAGGGCAAAAAAAACTGAGTGGTGCAGGGTGTATGAAGAAAAGTCGGGGGCACCAGCTTATTTTCAAGCTGTGGACATCTTTGCGTTAGTCTAGAGCCCAAAACGACCGAGATAACCCTCTCCCTACCTTTCACAATACATCATTATGTACAGCTTAGGCTAACGGGCCATAGAACTCCATGCTTCGTGCTTCACGCTTCACGCTACACCTTTCATACCCTGGGCTATACAACTTCACACTATCACGCTACATGCTTCATATTTTGCCAGAGACCGAGGGATTCTGTAATAATTTATTTTCTCCGAATACAAATTCTTCCGACAAAGATGTTCTGATTTTGGTTTTGTTACGAAGGAGACGAAAACGAAAGAGACAAAGCATAATATAGTACGGATAACATTTCCTTCTCAGACAATCACTTGGAACGCTCTAACGTACATTCTTTCATCTTCTTGAGAATTTTGATGAAGAACTCTTTTTCAATTATACAAGGATGTCGTACAATACTTACATACGCAGAGGTAAATAGCAAACAAAAAATACAAACTTCAAACAGCGACATGGAAAAACTTTATGAACGAATTTGTACGTTCACACTGGATTTCATTGAGTATAAAAATTCCTGGGTACAGGAGCGATCTTGCCAAACTGTGAACGGTCTCCTGAACTTTGGGATCCCATGGAACTCTGAGAACATTTTCTTTGACTGAAAGGAGTTCTGCCAGGAACGCAAGGAGGGCTATTGGGCTTGCCCAGACATTTGGCTGTGGCAGATTTTGAAAAGGATTGAGAGTTGTACTACTAGTAGGATGGTAAATGTAGTAGAAATGGGATACAGATGGTGCTGACATTGAACTGCTGAGGGGTGATGTAATTGGAGTCAAGGAAATATACGATGTAGAGATGTCCCTGGTGATTTTGTTGAGCGCAAAGTTTTTTTTTTTAATAGCTGTAATGTTGGCAGGTGGAACTCCTGGAATCGATCATCATCCAGAGTTTCTACCCGTGACATGATAAAGTTCTTGTCTCTTCTATCTCTCTGTCGATCTATATCTATCTATCTATCTATCTATCTATCTATCTATCTATCTATCTATCTATCTATCTATCTATCTAATCTATCTATCTATCTATCTATCTATCTATCTATCTATCTATCTATCTATCTATCTATCTATCTATCTATCTATCTATCTATCTATCTATCTCTCTCTATCTATATCTATCTAGCGACATATGAATGAACCAAGTTTACCTTTGGTTAGAGTCAAAAGCTCGTTTAACTCATCTCAAGTTTGGGTTCTCTGGTCTTTACTCTTGTAGTCGGGCACACGAGGATGCCAGAGAATTGGCCTTGCCCTTACCATTTCAATCAAATTTCCTTGTCGTCATTTATGCTACTTCGCGGGGTCTAAAACTAGACGTGAAGCAAAAAAGTGAGCATGTCCATTTCTTTCTAAACGCACGAAGTGTGTAGCGAGTTGCGTGTAGCGTGTAGTGAGTTATATGGTCCCGCATAAGAGAGATAAAGAGTTCCCACTTTTCTACTCACGTTTAAAACGTGTAGCATGAAGCGTGAAGCATGTAGCGTGAAGTTCTATGGCCCGTCAGCCTTAACTAAGTACACCACAGGATAAACACAACAGACAACGCGCGCTAGGACGAGTTGAGTAAGATTGACGTTGGACAATTTTTCGTGCTGTCTCACAGCAATTGTGTGAATGGGGGAATGGGTGCACCAAGGTTCCTATCTCAGTCGGTCACATTATACTGACACCGACACAACTAGCAGAGGATCTAATAAGACAATTTTCTTTTTTAACCGATCGTGGGGTTCCACCTGGGCACCTCCCGAAAGAACACAACCTGGGGAATGTAGAAGACATTAATTTACTAGAGAGATTCTTCCTTATAAAGGAAAGTCGCTTTAGCCATTATGTGAGTTTCTCTGACCGTTAACTGACTAGTAGTTATCACACCGATACCACTCAGGCTCGTTAGCGGCCAGGAGATCGCCAAACACACGCCGATCAAAGATATTGTTTTACATATATTTTATGAGTTTAACGCCCCCTACATCTAAAAAAAAAGTACCTTTACAGCGACGGGACACAGATAGGGATACCGGGTCTTGGGTGATCACATTTTACTGACACCGACCCAAACGGTAGGAAAAAAAACGCGTCCACTAGAATGGGACTTCAACAGAGGACCTCTTGCGTCAAAATCCGATGCACTAACCCCAAATTTACCGAGCTCCTTGGCCATTCTGTGAGTCCCCATGTGACCCTCGTCTTTCTCTCCTGCCTGGGAACAGGATCAGTGGTTATCGCACCAATACCTAACTCATCCATCGGTCAACAGAAGGTCAAAAACACGCCCATGCAGATCGGACCTACAGGTAAGATCCTATGCTAATCCGCTAATCAGTTAGATACGCGGCGTCTAATCTTCAAGTGACGGCTCAAGATCCAGTTATCGCAACTTGTAGTTATACATAATTTCCCGTGATGTAAGACACCGGCTTCATACTGGCTGATGGGGCAGTTACAGATTACTTAGGCTCAGGGCTGGGGGTGGAGACTTTGAAAGTACGAGGCTTAAATCCTTTGGTGGGCGAAATCAAGATGGAAAAAATAACTATCATTGCAGAGCTTTGGAGACGTACAATAAAATACAGAGAGTGCGGGTTAGCGCAACCATGTATCTTAGATGGTTACTCGTGCTGGCTGCGAAAATCCTGCAAATTGCTGCGCAATCTTTTACAAGCGCGAAAAGACAAGTGTGGATTCAGCGAGCACCCTGTGTTATAGTATTATCAGAGAGTGAAAAATAGTGAGAGGTTTCACAGGAGGGGATGTGTTTGAGTTTCTGTGTGTGTGTGTGTGTGTGTGCTTTGGAATAATTAAGGCGGTTGTTTCCTTCTTTGAACCTTCGTAAACACTCTAAAGATTGGTCAACCGCCGTTATTCCAATAGAGAGATAGAATAACCTCGTTGCACGCTTGCTTCCCGTATCAATAGCAATGTGAGCTCTTCTTGTGAAACGTCTGACTAAATCTATAGTCTCTGGTATTATGTTGCTCAGGGAAACAGCGGGTTCGCTCGGAGACGGTAGTGCTTTGGGCTAGCGATCTGGAGGTCCGCAGTTCAAATCTCTGCTGATACCCTGTCTATGTATAGTTATAGTTCTACGGTAAACTTAAGGAACGTAAAATTAATTACATCAAACATTCTATTGTATTCTCGCACTTTGACCTGTGCGATCGGCATAATCATAAGTCGAGCGTCTCTGTGGTTTGTTAATGAAGATTGATAATCTCGAGTATCTTGTCATCTGTTACGATGGAGGCCATACTCGTTGTACCCTTTCAGGATGACCTCAAGATTGTGTATCGCACACGAGAGGGTAGTAAGTAGAACTTTGCGAAAAACGTGGACCCCTGGCTAAAGGCAACTGTATTTAAAAATATCCATAGTTGGGGGTCTAAGTTTGTGACAGCGTTGTACTTACTATCCGAGG
Organism: Elysia chlorotica; assembly: GCA_003991915.1. Taxonomy (NCBI): domain Eukaryota; kingdom Metazoa; phylum Mollusca; class Gastropoda; family Plakobranchidae; genus Elysia; species Elysia chlorotica. The sequence goes on from RQTK01000501.1 coordinate 198,791, forward strand.
TATATGCGCTTTAAAGTAAAGATCTTCGACCAATGGTCAGTCAATCAAAAACGCAAAAATGGACAGGACGTTCGAGTCGACATAAGTGATATAATTATAATAGCCTGATTGTTGGATCGTTTCTTAAGGTTCACCTGCAGTATTATACTACCGGTATCTCGAAGATCGATTTCATAACAAACGTCTGAAATTTCCTCAATGCTTTCGCATCGTGCATCATCGGGAACTAAACTAACTCGCGGATGGCGCCCAAATCTGACGTCTGGCAATTCCACATGCTGTCACTTGGGAATAAAGCGAGGATGTCAAGACTTTAGTCTCAGCAGATCACAGTATACTTAGTTATGCTGAGATAAAATACTCGTTAAAATGCCACCAAAAAATTGTTAATGCAATCTCAGATTAGTTTTACGTTTCCTTACTTTCTAGAAGAATCCTATTTTGACGGGCGCCGCACCAGCTGAGATTCGAAAATTGTATCTCATGATCGTCGATCAACAACACTACCGACTGAGCTCCCGTCCTTGCCGCCCTGTATTTGTGTTGGTTAAACTCCAACATCAGCACTATATAGAATAAATTAAAAACGAGCCCCAAGACTAAAGTCTGACAATTTTATGTGCTGCCACACACGAGACAGGGCGGGGATACCATGACTCCTGTCTCAGCCGGTCACATTAAACTGACACCGACCCAACCAGTAGGGAGCGAAATCGCCAAGGCTCGAACCACGGACCTTCTGCTACGCCGATGGAGAAATCTTGACATCCCGTTGAGAGCTCTTAACTTGGCCACGAATATTACATAACTGAACGTCAACTTCAAGTTCAACCCTAGACATACATAACGTACTGCTGGCCGCATTGAAACAAACTAAGCAAGCTAAGCAAAAAGACTCCATTTACAAGGCCCAATAGGTATGTTTCATGACATAATAATTCTACGTCATCAAGTGCCCGGACCAATTGCCTCTCAGACAAGTGTCTGATAATATCAGACAAAGGTGCATGTCTGACGTCACGGGGGAGAAAAATAGAGATGTTTTTTAAATATCGAATTAGTCCTTTATAATACAACTAAGTGACTTTTTTAGTTAGGAAATTCGATTAAGAAACTCATGACACATGTTTTGTTGCTAATAAAAACGTTTTTTTCCAGCACTAATCGATAATTGGACAGTGGAGTTATAGGGACTTCAACAATTTTTTTTCAAATCCTACGTTATAATTAATGCATCTATATTAAAAGTGAAGTATTTATCCATAAAAGTTGGTAACGTTACTTGAATTTTACAACCTAAAATATCAAAGTAACGATTGTTTGTAGTAAAAATTGCATGGTTACATGTCTATGACATTCTAAAAATTGAATTGGTAGCCTAATCTAAATTCGATTTCAAATTATAGCCAAGGACCATTATTTTATACAGCCCATTGATGATGATGATGACGACAGGGGTGTACATAGGTCTATGCACATGGTTGCCCCCCAGTCCCACAAAGACCTCTAAAAACGTAAACACTTGTAAGTTAATATAATATTAAATGAAATAGTTTTTAGATAGCTGGTCAGTCTTTAATCCTGAAGTTTCTACAGAACGGGAGAAAAAGAAGAAGTATAATAATAATAATAATAATAATAATAATAATAATAATAATAATAATAATAATAATAATAATAATAATAATAATAATTTTACCATAAGCTTAGTTCACTTGCCTCTCTAATAAATAATTCTCAAGTGAAATTTGTCCACATACAAAAATGTAATCAAAGCAATTCAATCATATATTACTTTCATACCCACAAAAAAATCACAAAGTATAAAACTGTGGTGGTTGTTAAAAATCTTTAATCTTTATTTTTAAGGTCATGGAAAGAGAAGGATATACAAAGTTCTCTGCCGTTTTCAAATCCCATTTGTTCACCTGCTGTTGTACTCATGTACACACTATACCGAGCGCAAAGCATTTCAGTTTTCACTTCAGACATGAGAATGAAAATGTCATTTTTCCTCTAATGGTAAATCATAGCTTTGGATTTCAGAGAACAAGCATGGATGGTTTGTGACCAAAAAGAGAATGGGTAAGATTTGTATAATAAAGAAAAGTGACTGTCAAGGGCATTTGTGATGGGGTCAGCGATTAGGAGTAACCCTCTCAAAATTGCCAGGAAAGATTTGAAAATACACCTACATGCATAAGAAAATTAAGATTAGTATTAAGAAAAAAAAACTTCTCCACAGATTTTCTTACCTTGTTACTTTTATTAGTGATGTATCTATTTTTTTTAATTGAGCGATGCTCATTTATTTTGTTCTTTGCCAGAGACAAGCGTTCTGCTAGTCTAATGTCTCCTAGATTCGCAGGGAGTAAGCATCATACACACTGAAGGGACCCAAAACCAACGTCTCACAGTTTTATCTGCTCACACACACACAGAGGCAGTGTCTCATTAGGTAAAATTATACTGAATCGTATCAGAATTTACCCTACCAGTATGGAACTATAGTCGACAAAACATTTTGCGTGATCTTGGGTTAAACCAGGGACTTCTAAATCAATGGAAGAAGCATTGATGACAAGGTAGCCTCAAAGTTTTCTACTGACAGATTCGATGAGGTAATCCTTAGGTCCCTCCAAAATATGTACCAGAACCATGAAAAGGGGTGACTTATCACAAAATTATATGATGTAAACAGCATACACTTTTAAGGAGAGATTCATATCATATAGGGAAGGAGAGAGAGCGACAAGTACACAGCTAAAGCCAAAAATTATTTAATCATAGATGGCATCAAAGAAATACAAGAATACTTGATAAAAATCTTGTAATAAATGGACACATCGAAATACAATCTCACCTTTTAGCATTTATGGTTTCCAAGCATTACAGCTTGTAGATGAAATATCAGATCTATATATGTATAATATCAGCCTTTAGACAGAATTATCACTTTGTCATATGCGATTAAAAAGTTCCAATACGCCTACTATGAAAACAAAGTTACTTTTGGGATAAAACATTTTAAACCTATTCAAAGATTAACTTTTATAATTTTTTAAAAAGAACTACATGTCTTGTCTATTATAGTCACAAATTATGTTCCCCATTCGACTTTTTAGTTTCTCTTCTTCCATCATACAAAAAAAGCAAGAAAAAAAAATACCCCAAGAGAATTCGCTTGAAGTATTTAGCTTTCTGTGTATAATATTAATACTATAAAAAAGCCTTGCTGTTTCAGCTAAAAATAGTCTTCAAACAGATGGAACAAATTTTCATTCTTCAATTCAGGGTGGACAATAGACGAGATATCAAATGCCTGTCCAAAGAAGTTTCCAAAGTAACGTGTATCTGCATTTTTACCATGGAAATCCTTCATGTATACCTAATGCTTCCCTGTGCACTCTGAGGAGATTCGAGACAATAAACAACATTCTTACAGCTCTAGATTAAAATGGAAAAAGTGTAAGAGTTCTTAATTTCAATATGAAAAAGTTTGTCAAATAGTTTTAGAACTAATTTGTTCCTCACAAACATACAAAGATGAAAATGTATCTGTAAAACCCTGTCAGCCTTCGAAGTCCAAATGAACTTGTGTCAATTTAATTATTCTATATATATATCTGAAAGATCCTGAATTTAGGAAGCCTCGGGTGAACAACTTTCAAACTCAAACAAAACTGTTTATACATGTGTATTATCACGTTAAGACCAATGTATTCAGTCAAAATGGTTCTTTTCGCTTTATTTGTATCTGAAAATTGAAAGATATTTACCCCTAAGAATGATTTACACATGCCTCATTGGACTACTGACTGGTTCTAGGAATTTTTCTGACTATTGTTGCTATAAATTTAAATATCTACATTTGGTAAGTAACTTTAGAATCCCAAACAAGAACCCAAAAGAAAGTCAAAAGTTCCTACTGGAAACAAAAAATAGACAGATGCATGAATTCAAACAGACTTTTAGGATATTTCTGTAATTTAGCTTTAACAGACTTTCTTGCTACCCCTCTCCTATTTAATAAACAAGATCAAGCATAGTTACAAAAGAAAAAGGGACATAACTTCAAATAGGCTGCACTCAAAAGGCTAAAATTGTACACTAACACATTAAACAAGGATTAGGAATTTAAGGCCAAATTGCTCTTGGCGTTGTGTTACAAAAAGTGTCAAACTACATGTAACAGAAGGTGTGGAATGAAAGAAAGAAAATATGTATTTCATAATAAAAGTAGAAAACCCCCACCTGGACTCATTTAGTCCAAAATTTATAAAATTTATAAAAACATAAGAAAAAAAATTAATGTCTTTGGACTGTGGCCAGTATGGTTGAATACAACACACAAAAATAATTCAAATTCTAGCACTAAAGTAATGAAAAAAGTATATTGAAGGTGAAAATCAGGAGTCTGATTGAAGTACAAATTTAGCCCCAAAATTCCTACAAACTGTAACCAAACCAATACACCTTTAGTAACATTACCCTTAAGAAATAATGTGAAACTATGACTACTTTTAGGATGAATTGTTATTTACTGAAAAAAAAAATGAATTGCTGTAGCTATATTTAAAATGAGCTTTATTTTCTTAAAACTTGAACTTAATTTGAGAAAACGTACAAATAATAAAAACGTGGAGAGAAAAATGATTATAAAAATACAACAACAAAAAAGTTACATAAAGATTTTCAGCTGCATTACAAGCATTCACACCCCTTAGGAGAGGCGAGGAAAAATGGTTATATTTGTGACAAGACTGTATCATCTCAGAGATACGCCATTTTGTCATTAGGATAATAATGTGTTACTGCCAGTTACATCAGTAGGACTATATCTTTCTTAAAATAAACTTAAAGTTTCCTCAAGAAAAACAGAAAAATGTAGACTTCCAACATGGAAATAATAATTATTTTTGTTAATATAATATAAAATAATAATAAAAAACACCAGATAAACCATTTTTCTAGTTCAAAGGGAAGATGAATTTGAATATTCCCTATAAAGGTTATGATAAATTATACCAAACATTATTTTCTCCTTATCTATACACGTATTACTATATAAAATATACTGACTGAAATATTTAAAGAAATGCAGAGGTGGTGTGATTTTTTTTCTCGTTACAAAGCTTTTTAAAGCTATGAGTGGGATCTTCTGTAGTAACACTCAAGAAATGATTATGTTAAAATTCCGGAAAGCGAAGAGAAAAGCAAGAAAAAAATTACACACACACAAAAGATATATATGTGAATTGAACTAAAGTTTTAGTCTGCAGTAAACAAAAATAGTTTAAGGCAAATCAAAATGATGGTGCTAAGAAAAAATATTAATACATAAATACAAATACAATTAAACAATTGAATAAATTGAGCTAAAAATGGCCTTTCCATAAAATGGGAAGTCTTCTACCTTGGGTTCTAGGAAAGAAAACAAAGATACTTAGTACCCATACAAGTCTCAAATCCTAACCAAATGAATTGCAAAATCTGTGGAGTATTATTTAGTTAAAACTTATGTTTTTTGCTGGCCATCTTATAGAAATAAAATTGTGTGGTTTTCTCATAAATCTATGATAAGATAATTAATTTTTCAATCTTGAAATAATAGTGAGAGAAAGTTGAATTGATCTGTATTAGAAAAACTGCCTTAAAAAAAAATTGTAGGCAACTCCTTATCATGCAAAGAAGTTTGCATTTCTGCACAATGTGCAACTCTAATACAATGATACAATGAGTAGATGTCTGCTTTTATGCCCTCCCCCTCAAATTCAGCCACTATATATACATGCCATCACATTTTGAGAAGTATACGAAAGTGGAGGTAGCGATTTATCTATCTATCTATATATATATACGAGGGGTGTTCATTATGTCCTTAGCTTGACCTTGAAGCAGTTGTACTAGAGTAAAGAAATTTTGTGGGTAGCTAGATCATCTATGTTGTACACGGCATGCAAAATTTGGGGAAAATCGGAATTTTTTTTCTGCACCTTTTAGCGCATCAAGTAAAACAACCCCTAGGAAGTTGTCATTTGTTGTTTACAAATTGTCTGCCATGGAGGCCGTTGAATATCGCTCTGTCATCAAATTCCTTCACTTAAAAGGACAAACCCCCACGGAAATTCATCAACAGATGGTAGAAGTTTATGCTGAAAAGTGCCCTAACTACAGTACGGTGACTCATTGGGTGAGAAAGTTCAAATCTGGCTTTTTGTCAGTGATGGATGAACCTCGCGAAGGCCGGCCAACATCTGTTGTGACTGAGAAAAACGTGTCCACTGTGGAGGGACTAGTAAAGCAGGACAGGCGAATAACAGTCAAACAGTTAGCAAGTGAAACCAGGATCAGCGTAGGTTCAGTTGAAAAGATTCTTCATGATCACCTCAATCTGAACAAGGTCTCAGCTCGATGGGTACCAAGGTTATTGACCGCTGATCAGAAGAAAGAGAGGGCTGATTGTTGCAAACATCTTCTTCGGTTAGAAGCAAATGACGACTTGTTCTTTCAGAAAATTGTAACCATGGATGAGACTTGGATCTATCAATTCGATCCAGAGCCGAAAAACGCGTCTATGCAATGGAAAATACCCTCATCGCCCCCACCAAAGAAAGCAAAGGTCACACAATCAAGTGGCAAGGTCATGCTGTCTTGTTTCTGGGACTGTGAGGGCATCATAATGACTGACTACATGGAAAAGGGGAAAACAATCACTGGAGAGTATTATTCAGGGTTGCTAAAAAGACTGAGATCTGAATTAGTAAGAAGAAGACGGGGAAAGCTTCGAAACGGAGTCCTGCTTTTGCATGATAACGCTCCTGCTCATCGAGCACGATAAGCCGTTGAGACAGCTGATCAGTGTGGCTATGAAATTCTTCCCCATCCACCATATTCACCGGATTTAGCTCCATCAGACTTCTGTCTGTTCCCAAACCTTAAGAAATCCATAAAAGGGCGCCGTTTTGAAGACATTGAAGATGCGATTTCTGCTGTGGAAGAGTGGTTTCAAGCGCAAAATGACACGTTTTACTCTCAAGGACTTTTGAAGGTCAAGGACAGGTGGCAGAAATGTGTAACTATGCAGGGTGACTATGTAGAGAAATAAATGTAAGTGTGCCAAATTTTAAGTCTCTGGGTTTGTTCCTTCATTGTCATGCTAAGAACATAGTGAACACCCCTCGTACATGTAATTGTTCTACATTGTCTTGTGAATTAGCATGCATATTGTCCCCGCTAAGTGTAGGATGCAATACAAAGTTTGAAAAGTATATTAGTTTAATTTGTTTGTTGGTATATTAAGGTCATTCTACATATCGCGATTTTGGCTATAGGCATCAATTTATTTATAAAACTAGTTATAAAATCCAATAAATTTTGATCCATTGGTAGTTGTTTCAACATTCTTAATAGTAAACGAATACTGACATAACTTTGATATACATCTATTGAACGTCAGATGCAGGGTACAACACATTTAAATGCATAAATTAAACCGAGAGGGCCCATTGCGTCCCTCTCATCAGAAAGCTGTTTTGGGCAGACACACTTGTGTAAAAACTTCAATAATTATATAAGTAATGATGAATTGTTGTTCAGATAGATAGATAGATAGATAGGTAGAGCAATATGTAGTAGATATTAAGTAGAATCTCTGTGTCTAAAACTTTTGTGCTTCTTATTTTATATCGTGTGACACTGCAGTTAAACTGTAGTAGTTCGGAGGATCTTGAGTTTGCATCCAAGCTCAAAACAGAACGCAGTAACTTCAATTCTGCTATGAGCGCTTTACTGTACCTACTTGAAAAGGAACACACTAGTTTACAAACGCTACTGAAAGTATCATGTAAGTGCACACGCATTTTAAACTTTGCAATACTTTGTGGTTTCAAAGAATATTACACTCCTCATTGCATAACGCAAGACAAGTCTCAGGTAAAAAACTTGCATTCCATGTACCTGATAGTTCATCCCAGGAAACCCATCGCTCACTGAGGGCAAACTTTGTGACGCGGACGGCGTCTCTTTCAAAGTCTTGTCTCCGATTTGAGGAGGCCCTGGATTCGGCTTCAAAACTTTCTTCACGTCAAACCGTCCTACCCGTTTTCACTGTAGAAACTCCGAAAAGAAAGACACTTTAAAAATCTGCGATGACAAAACGTCAACCATTCGAATGTTTACGTTTCTAATCTGTTTTGTCTATATTATCTTAGCTATGGGTTAGCTCAAAACATCAATATAGGCTTCAATTAATTATGATTTGGACCAATTTATACATTTTCCATTTACATTATCGAGTACAATAATATTTTAAATATTTGTGAGAAAATCGATTCCTTTTTTAATGAACCAACAACAAACAAAAAACCCCAACAGGATCTTAATTAAAACAAGAATCGAATTTCCGTGTTAGCCTATGACTATTCAAAATGTTTTTTGAAACGTTTGTTAACATAATGAAACCTAATAAATTAAAAAGTCATGATAACGGGTCTGACAGAGTAAGGGTGAATACTATTTTATGGAAAAGGTAAAGATCTTTAAAAAATGCCCAGTTCAGAAGACCTTGGGACACGACAAGTATGTCGTTTTCTTTTCTTTTTACAATTAGACCAGCGATTGCCATCGAATATACTGCTCGATCTACAAACAAGGTTGGCTAAAAGAGAAAAAATATTTTTCTCCAAAAGTTTTAATGAATTACTTGAATGTATACATTTTGACTAAAGCACCAACAACACAACCATCACTCATAGCTCACCGACTTGTCTGCAAAAAACCAGGATCCCGTGTCTCGGTCAAACTGGTACTATCATGAAAGAAGAAGTAATTAACAAATTGAATATCTAAAAAGAAAAAAAGAACGCGTTGACGTTTATTTATGTATTATGAAATGGGAGCGTGGAAGTTAATAAACCTATGTGTCCTGTCTGTGCTAAAAATAGAAAATTCATAAAATGTAATGGCTTCTTGTTTTAAAGCGAGTCATTAAACTAATACATTAACGTTTCTTAGATGTTATGATTAGAGTACAAGAATCTAAAGGTTTGCATATAGACGATCTAATATGCATAAAAAGAAGGTTGACTCTGGCAATACAATAATGGTCCAAAGCATGCATAAACTTAAAAACTACATAATTTACTAACCTAATAAACTAGAGAAAAGTTATAGAGTTCTTATTCAATCTAAAGTTAAGATATAGAGAGGGTATTAAGTTTGAATAGTTGTTCATATATGAAGCAAAATCTGATTACCAGGGGCAGCAAACTCCATCCTTTATCTGCGACTAATTCTATGGCCTTGACTACAAAGTCAAAGCAATCTTCCGATATGAAGTACGGAAAGTTCAGTCGGACGAAGCCGGGCCTGGGGTCAAATGAAATGTGAAAAAATGCATCAAAATTTTAGAATAATATAAGTAATTTGTAATATTTCAGGAACACGTTTCATAAATGCTTTGTGTATCTCAGGATGTGGTAACTGGTTGGGTCGGTGTCAGTCTAATGTGGCCGGCTGAACAGTAGTCATGGTATCCCCTACCTGTCTCGTATGTACCAGCACAAAAAATTGTCAGAGGCCAGTCTTCGGGCCCTTCCAGAATAAAGCCTATATAGCGCTGACGTTTGATGTTAAAGCAGCTCAACCTAACGCTCCCAGAAACGCCCCGTGGAAACATCCTACTATTTCATCCTTCACGTTTTATGTGGATTCTCTATATTTATGGCATCTTTTCTTATTAATATTTAGATCAGCAAAAACGAGTGTTCTGCCCGACTGATCTTAAACATTTTTATTAATCGATCCTCATGTTATATAAGAAACATAAATGCTTACTTAACGGACATACAAAAAGAGACATCCATACATACAGTACTAATTATTCTACACTAAGAAGAACAAACATAACACACAGTCATAAGGAAGCAATGTAATCACGAGGAAGACTGATGAGAGATAGAGAGAGAAAAAAAGGAAAGGAGAAAGAAGCAGTTACAGAAAGAGGGATATACAGAGACAGAGGCAAAAACAAACAGGCAGACAGACAGACATTTTGAGTTTGACTTTGTTGCTAAGCGTCCAACATCATCTATAAAGTATGGATATGTTACATGCTGCCAGTGAACAACAAGATTGATTAGAGAAAACAAACACATCCACGGAAACCATATGATAATAGTATTATAAATATTTACTTGAAGATGACGTTCTTAGCCAAAGGACTGCCCTCATGTAACGGTGAGCTGTCTACAGGTTTGTTTGTGTTAGCGTTAGCGTTGGCTCCCCTGGGCTGACCATCTCCAGCCTCGTCCGAATCACTGCCCTCTTCGTTGGACTTGGGTCTGTTGCGTGGGGGATGCCTGTCCATCTTGCCGTGGTCGATGATGATGCTATCCAAGCGTTTCATCACTTTGTCATTGATGCCCAGCAAATCCTAAAATATGATAAGACAAAACAAGATAAGATAAGTTGACCTAAGATATGGTTTTATTTTCCATCCAAAGAAAATTGTCATTTTGGATACATGGGCCACAGAGCAAGGTAGGTGGACAACTAATCATTACATCTATTTAAAATATATGAAGTAAAAGTATATAAATATATATATGGAAGATGTGTATAGATATTTATATAAACAATAATGCATTTAAACATTACACTGGTCATAAGGCACCATAGATAAAAAAAAAGTTCTTTAAAAGAAAAAAAACAACAACAAACAAACAACAACATAAATAAAATCATACAGATGTTTAGGAGATGTATTATATAAGACTTGCACCGGACATGGAAAATGTTTTTAAAATTGAGAAATGTATGGATATTTCAATCGAAATTTTAGTGTTCATGTTAAAGTATGAAGCACAGAGAGGCGCTGAACCCACCATGCCGTAAGGTGCCGCGCAGGCGCAGCCGCTGCGGACTTGTATACCGAACACGTCGTTCAGGATGAGTGCCACGAAGTCGTGGTGGACGAAGCGCCCGGACTGCTCGTGGTAGAACAGCAGCGGGAAGATGGGCAGGCGCTCCGGTATCAGACTCCCCAGGATGACCAGTCTGGGGTTCATGCTCCACGAATCCGCCGCTAGTCTGGCGTCCGACAGAGGAAGTGGAAACATAGTGGATTGTATTCAGAATGGTGTTTTTGCTTTAAAGAAGGAATGGAGTGAATGTATTAATTTAGGGGCATTCTCTTTCTATATTGAGACTACATATTTCTTTAGTTTGAAGATGATATACCGCACTGGATTTAACACTTTTTTTTAAAAATTGTGTACAAAAGTTTACGACAAAGCTAATAAATTGTACAACTATTTAAAAAAGAGAAAAGAGGACATACAACCATTTCGCTATAAATGCTGTTATCCATCGACTCTCCACAATAATTTATATCCTATAACTACCACCCACCAAGTACAATTCACCAACCTGAAAAGAGCGTATTCTCTCTCCATTATGAAATTCGCCCCAAGAGCATTTTTCAGCTTGAAGACGAGGCCGGCTCTGATGGACTCAATAATGCCTGGCGTGCCGCCCTCCTCCCTCTCTTCCACCTGACGCCGGTAATAATGGTTTTTCCGGGTCACCTGCGGAACAAACAACTCGATGTTATTTACCTCAGATAAACTACCACAATTAACAATACAGAAGAATGGTTGTTCGTTCTTCAACATATATCACTTTATAAAAGTGATTTTAAAGTAGAGGTTTGCTTATTTAATGGACGTTTGCTTTATCATTAATTAATTAATTAATATTATTATAGATTTTGTATTTTATTATATCACACCTTAAAATAATGGCGACTTAATTTTAAACAGGAGATGTGTTGCAACAGTTAACATAGTTAAAAAAAAACCTGTGGTATATCACAACTCACTAAAATTCCATTTTTAAACAACATTCTAATTTTCCTCAAAGGATTTATGCACTAAACTACAAAGACATGAAAAAAAAATTAAAAAATGTTCAGCAGCAAATCAAGAAAGACAAACCTCACACGTAAAAACAAAATGATGAGATTTGCAGCCTAAAAACAAAGTACAAGTTTGCATCTCAAAACATGCATTTATACAAGAAAAAAAAACAAACGATGCCTGTTTTCAGCAGCAATGGCACGTTTGGTGTTACTAAATAAGGACAAAAACATCCTTTAAATACGTGACACTTACAAAGGCAACTGTGCCTCCTCCCACTCCATGTGGAATTTTGTTTTTGAATAACCATCTCTTTGCCACTAGTATACCTGTAAAAGGAATAGTGTAGAAAGCTTTTAGGGTTAACAGGAAAAAACAAACATGTTCAACTCCTTTTCTCATAGATAATAATAATAATAATAATAATAATAATAACAATAATAATAACAATATTAATAATAATTAATAATAATAATCAAAAAATAATGATGAAAATCTTCATACAATCATTCATAATTTCTGAAGATACATCTTATACTGAGCAGACATAATTTTGAGCTAATGCTCATCTTAAATGTATCTGTTATCCTTTAGTTTTTCCCATTCCACAATCCCAACGAATTTTATTATTCTGCAACATCAAACATGAATTTCAAAATCATTTTTCGAAAATCTGGTAGTCCAGTCGCTTGCGACTTTCAATTTATTTTACACTTCGCCTGCTAATATCATTATTGGTGGTGTTAAGGTTTTTGCCTTTTTACGTTTTTTGGCCATATATACATCATTTATATTTTTTTAACAATATCTGACTTACCAGGAGTTTGCGGACCGCCAATAAATTTGTGGCTTGAGATAAAGATGGCGTCTTTGTAGGCCATCCTAATGTGAGAAAAAAACATATATGTATATATAAGACTTGTTTTGTTTTGTGTAAAATTGGATACTGTTACGCACAGAAAAAGACAACAAAATCAACACACAAAACCAAGTCAGCAGGAATTTAAAACTGAACGTCAATACAGGCGGGAATTCACGGAACTCCATAAATGCATGCGATAGTTTATAACACGGAGATTAAAACATTATTGATGTGAATGAAGCTCTGAATGTTCAAAGCATAAAGAAGTCATATTTTATGGGGAATCCTTTAATTTCGAATCTAGAATTTTTCCTTACGGAGAGGATCGCATTGAGAAAAATTATCACAAAACCCAAAATTAAGTAGAACGTGTTGTTTGCACGTAACGGTAAACAATCAATATCATTGTGTCTGGGGTGATTTTTTTATGAGTCGCCCTAGTTCTTGCACTAGTATTCAAATGCAGTGATATAATATTTATAAACATAAAAGAGCCACCCTACTTCTTTTTCCGCGGGTTCATGTCGATGTTGACGTAAGGTCCGGCGCATGCGTAGTCGAATATGACGACGCCATTATGGCGGTGGATGGCGGCGCTGACGGCGTCTGTGTCTGTCAGGATGCCCGTGACGTTGGAGGCGGCCGAGAAGGAGCCGATCACAGTGTCTCCCCTATCCCGCACAGCCGCTGTTCACATTTCTGAACCAGATCACGGTAAAAAAAATGGACCCATGTTCAAACTTGCAAAAGCATTATACTTGTTAAACTTTTTTTGTTTTGTTTACAGATAGACGGGTCCGGCAATGCTATGCACTGACAAGCAGACGGTCCTAAGGAACCCCCCCCCCCTTTTTCAAATATAACAGATTCAGTTTTTTCAAACGTTCTTACATTAAAAAAAAGTGAAAAGTTAAATAAGTACCCCATAAAAGAACAACAACAACTATTTATTTACAAAACATGTTAAAATATTCACCAACTCTACCTTTAATTCGGCGTTTAAGTGATCCATGTCTATGACCCCAATCTTGTTTTGCCGCAATCTTACCACCTGTTAGATATTTGAAACACTATAACTTGTGAGGACAATATCAGCTGATATCAGTAGGCACATTATAAGAATTGAAACATTAGTGGGTATTTTCAAAATGTAAACCTTAAAACTGTGAGAACTAAAGAAGTTATAATAATCTTATCACCACGGAGTGCCGTGCCGGTTGGTTTTATTACCCATGGGCCTCCGCATCTATCATTTCATTTAAAAAACATTGCCTCCATCAATTTAACTTTCCAGATCTGTTTTACCTACCTCTCCAAATCAAATTTTTGTAGGATCATTATAAGAAAAAAAAGTCGACAGCAAACAAATATATGTGAGTCAACTTAATTTCTAATGTATCCATGTTCTACAGTAAATTTAAGAGTGTAGTTTAATCTCACATAATATATCTCTACAATAATATAATTTGTTTATTTAATTACGGAGGAGACAATATGACTTTCACCTTGGCGTTTATTTCTTTCCAAGGGAGAATGTTTGAATGATGTTCGTATGGACCCACCAACACAGTCTGGATGAAATACACATCAATAAAAAGCATAAACAGAATCATGATTGTCATAACACACTTAATCAATTTCAGTAATGAGTAAGTGGATAAGGCATACATGAATGATAATCCAACTTAAATGTGATGAACTTATTCAAAGCTGCAGTTCCTGGTAGTGGTGAAAAGAAATTAGAAATTTTCATTAAGCATTTTTAAAGTCTGTTTATGGCCACTTTTAAGCACAAACTAAAATTCTTTCTCTGAATAATTTATTATAGAATTGACCAGGCGAGTACTTCTGACGAAAATTAGATTGCTTCTCTTTATCACCAACTTTCCTGTTGCGTTTACTATGATGAGAAAAAAAAAGAACGGACAAAACATAACAAGAAAAACTAAGTAAAACAGTACTATTTAACATTTTTAGTGTTCATACAAGTGTTCGTTGGGGGCCTAGAAAATCCACAAGTTACGCATCCATCCAGTGGGCCCTGAATGGTCCTAATGTGGTTACTGTTGCTATCGCGTCTTGGTTGGAGGTATGTTACATGTCGTTACTTGTTAGAAAGGGCCATATCTACCAGTTTTCTTTGGGTGGGCGTGTCGCCTTGTTCCTGGCACGAAGGCGATTTGGGGTTGGTGTGTGCTGCTGCTCTTTTGGTTTAACGCCAGTGGGTTGCGATCGGCTAAAATTTGCTCTTTGAATATTGTCTATACTGTTTGGAACAGTATCATGATAATGTGATCGGCTGAGACAGGATCCCTTGTATCCCTACGCTGTCGTATAGCAGCAAGTAAATTGGCAGACGTTATTCTTTGAACCCGTAAATGCCATAACTTGGCTGCTGAGATTTGTGCAAATGTTCCTTATTTATTGCATCACACACACACTTACACTGCCTATTAGTTCTTGTGTGTTCTGTTTTTGCCCTGTAGGCTAATCCCTAGTTTTTGGTAGACAGTTTTGCATAGCCTTAAGTGCCCCTGGTAGTTAATGGACTCACCGCTTTCTGGATGTTCATGGCGTGGATGAGCTTGTGTACGGCGGTCGTCGCTCCACTGCCGCAGAAAATGACGGCGTCGTCTTCGCTTGCGTTGACGCTTTTCTTGATTATTGATCTGGTGTTCGAACAAGACGTGACGTGATAGAAAGTTTTCAAAATCAATAGTATTGGTAATCTCCAGTTTTCGTCTTTAATTATTAAAAGCTATCGTTGACATCTATTAATAAAAAATTTCGACCCCCTTGGTGTAGAACAAGGGTATCCATATGTCATACACCCTTAGACCAAAACAGCTTGGACTATTTCATTTACATTTTACAACTCACTTCATAAAGAGAAATCATTTGTCTTGCACATTCGGTTCAAGGATTTGAAGACAACCGGTGCTATCTAAAACACTCTGGGATTTTGGAATTCGTTAAAGACCCTGTCGCACAACATAACTGAATGGATTCTACTCGCATGAAAATACGTGTAATCGATACCATCACTTATAAAGACATGTTAAATCTAACTAGCCGGTAATTTTTTCAAAATAGAATTGAGGCATCAAATTCAATTACCCCATTGATGGAAACTATAAAAAAAGAGAAAATACCATGATGCTTCAAATATTATGCAAATCTACATGCTTGTACCTGGCCTCTTCCCTCATAATGGTGGTCTGTTGAGCAAAGAAGTTCACCTCGGTGTGAGTGTTTGCGTACGTGGGCATCACGTTGTAGCGGATATACGTCTCGATACATTTCAGCGGTCTGAGGAGTTCACACGAATTTCTTTGGTTCCTCAAGTTTACCAACTTACATTCAATACATTTATATGAAACTTAAATAGGAAAAAAATCATGCCAACATCATTAGGTAGCAAACATTCCTAATTTTATGAGTTTGCTTGTTACATTACTTATCCTGATCTTAACTATGCCCCCCCTGTTTATCAAACAATGTCGACGTTGGATAGTCTGCAAGTTGAGACAACACTTGTAAAGCATTTTATTTTACAATGTATATAACAGAGACCGAATTATGTTTATTAGTAGCAAAATTAATTAGATTTTCTTCATGAACAGCCGTATGTTATGTAAATAAATGCCTAATTTCTTATGCTAAGCTGATAGTTTGCAGATATTCATGATGGTGTCACTAGATGACAAACATCTTATCACACAGTGTTTGTTTTTTAAAGAGTAAACATTTTAGAATAACACATTGACAGGGGACAAAAACGTCACCAAATTTAACAAGAAAAACACTTCAGATATATATGCTTAAACTGAATACTTCTTGAAAGCGGCTTCACTTATGCCCAAACCATAGCTTACTATATTAACAGCCTCCTCATCGTGCAGACCATTTAAAATGTGGAGGCGGTGATTACTTCTCTCTGTTGAAGCCGGTTAAAGTCCAGACTAAAAGCCAAAATTATTTTTCTCTAAAGACCAAACTTCTTTTACCACTTTCAAGTCCCATGAAATGTTTTAAAAAAAAAATAAAAACACTTTTCAGTAAGATTTCATGAATCTAGTTTACTTAGAAAAGTTCTACAAATATTTTGGAATTTAACTTGGGATGGTGCAAACAAGGCAAAGTTAAATATTTCCAAGATGGAAGCCTCCTTAGCTTTCGATTAGGATCAAATTTTTGAGGATTTATACCTTTTTTGACAGCAATGTTGTTTTTTGCTGAATCTAAAAGGTGAGAATATCTTATTTAGAAAAGTTTCTCCACTTAGATCTATTGATTGCAATGTATGATACACAATCCTTACAAAGAATTAATAGATCTCGACCTCTAGATTCTAGATCTAAAATTCAGTCTAGATCTAAATCTAGTCTAGAGCTACACTGTGGTAGTTAACGAGTGTATACTTTGTAAACTCATAAGCCTACTGTAGGCTTTAGTCCAAGTCATGATTTACTTACTGAAGTGTAGTGAATAGGGCATTGTAAATATTGAGGAAGTCTTGGATCGTCCGCTTATGTAGTGATAGCCTATTAATTTCTTTTCCTATAATTCTTTTTAGATTATAAATAATAATTCAGCAACATGGTTGAATGATTGGCCTTTTTAGCAACATTTACAAAATTGTTGACTATGTTCATTGAACAAACTAGAGTCTTAAACTATCGTCAAATCTGATCTACAAATAGTGAGCAACATGGGATGGAAATGCTGTGTCACTGGTTGCAATTCTAACTACAATGCTAATGACAAGATTAATGTCTTTCGATTACCAAGGAATTTAGTAGAAGGAGAAAAATGGATGAAAGCAAATTAACGGTATGCAAGAGGACAATGTGGATGGGACAGAAAATTTTATTTCTAAAGTGATTGAATTTTGGAGGATAATGAATGTAAAATCTATTTTTGAAGCCAAACGTCTTTGAGACCCTCTGCATGAAGCCTTTTATTCTCAAGATGATGCTCGATTAAACAATATAAAGGAGTTTTCTGCCTTTGCATTAGATTTACAAGGAGAACAAGGTAAAATAGTGAAGAAATTAACCTGTGATACCTCTCTAGCAATCCAGCATCTATACATGCAATGGCATCAATGATCTTGTTAAATTTTTGTTGGAATCTTCTGACTATGTTTTACTTGGAAAGTTCACTACAGATCCCATTGAAAAGGCCTTCAGAAAATTAAGACAGGGCAGTGGTGGGACATACTTTGTTAATGTCCAACAAATACTAGAAAAAGTTAATATATTTCAAACAAAAGTATTGCTGCGATTACTTGTTGATATTGATGAGTTTTCTACAGACTCTGGTCATACTTGTCTTAAAATCCTAAATCATTCTTGTATGCCTTTCAAGCATTTTTGTAATATAAAACACGAATTTGTTAGGAAAATTGTAACCGCCTCCACATTATTTTTAATGATGCACGTTGAATAGGCCTGTTATTAAGTACTCCATGGCCCAAACCCATTGGCAATCCATAAGGTAAATACTTATTTATGTAGAACTTTAAAAATCTCAACGAAAAACTTATCATGTTGATGCAGATCTAAGTTTTTTCCCTTAAAAACAAACTGAGATCACTTCAATTTACGCAAGTGTTTTGAATTCAGCAAGGCGCCAGTGATTTGTAAAAACAAACTCAGAAAAGAATGTGATACTGCTTGATAGAATTATTTTTACAATGTACATTTAAACGTTTACAAGAGTTTCACAATATCAATGTACTTAATTACAGGAAATGTATTGAAGCTAGGGAGATAAAGGCGATACCGGCTGCCAATGTTATTTTCTTTAAATATCGGGCTAAAACTTATAAAGGCTATAAAAAATAAAGCTAAAAAAATAAAGACTTTCTGCGGAATTTAAACGACCAATTTTTTCTGTTTCTGCAAAGATTACAGTTATCAATAATACATTTTTTTAAACAGCAAAAAAA
>RQTK01000501.1:217702-272702 GCA_003991915.1 Elysia chlorotica
CTACTACTACTACTACTACTACTACTACTACTACTACTACTACTACTACTACTACTACTACTACTACTACTACTACTACTACTACTACTACTACTACTACTACTACTACTGCTACTACTAGTACTACTATTACTGCTCCTACTAATACTAGACCCAGTGCCTTTTCCAGACGTACTCCTACAAATTAATGTTAACAAACTATAAAAACATTAACTCTCTTCATGAAAAAGCAATCGTATGGACAATATATCGGAAATGATATTGTAATAATGAACATCAAACTTTACCGTTGAGCAGTACAATTCTTACCAACATTTCGACCAAATGGTCCTCTGAAGATAAAGTCATACCCGACAACATTTTTGAAAAGAAAAGAACATAGTTCATTTTTGGCCGCCTCATCCAACTCCTCCTCAAGAAGATCTTCGCCGTCCTCTCCTGAAAATAGAGAAACGACGTCTCCGCCAAGATCTGCTCCTTTCTGGCCTTTGTTCTTGCTAGCGTGCGGCCTGGTATCATACACATTGTCGTATTCGCTTTCAATCCCTTTTGTGGATCTTTTATTTTTATTCATGCCACAAGCTTTTCGAACAGTTTCAAAAATAAAAATCAGTTGTTTCAACTAATCTTTATGCTTCTTTAGTGAAAGTTTTGTTTTTATGGCAGTATGAGTTACAGATAACATTTTTGATCTAGACCTAGATCTAGATCTAGATGTAAAGTTTTCTTGAAGCTAAGCAGGTATTGAACCCGCGCAGATAACAAGTAAGCCATTATCTGCACCTAAATATGCAATTATATATAGAACCAGCTATATCCAGAGCTTGATTTAATGTTAATCTTCACGCCGTCTATATATGATTATACTATTACGTAAAATCGTTTTAAAGATGTTTGTACTATGATGTAGATCTAGACGATTTTTTATTGTTATGTCATGATGTGAAGTTTAGTACTAATAAAAGCACACTTTTCGTTTTCTTTCTTTGTTTCATAAAGTTGATACTTTTACAAACTTAGCGTTCATTAGGACGCAAGTTGCTCTCTGTGGAGGTTTAGAATCGAAAAAAAAAAAATAGAAGAAAATGCGCACTTCGAATTTTCAAAGGTGTTTTTCGAAGAACGTGAAGTTACTCATTCTGCACTCAGTTCTAAAAGTAATAACAAATGGAAAAACTAAATAGAATCAATAACATGACATAATTATGAATTTGCTTTTTTACTTTAGACTCGTATGTTCGAAATGGTTAAAATAAAAATATTTATATAAATACACTAGTTGAGATGCCGTTTGTTAAACGGAAATATCAATTAGTTAAATAATGTCTAATGAAATGGCCGAATTCAGTTTGCTGACAGTAACTAGGAATCAGAGGCAAAAAAGGAGAATATTCCATTATAGTTATACTGAGACGAACAGCAGCTGGTACGCAACAAGTTTATAAAATAAAAAAACAACAACATCGTCCATTGTTTCTATTTGCTAGCAGAGACAGCAAAGATGTCATTAAATAGTGTTTAAGGAGTAGGCCCGATGATCTCATACTGACAGCAATCCACAATTGGAAAACAAGTGATTATTCTATAAAAATATGCGGAAACGGACAGCAGCTCTCTCTCTCTCTCTCTCTCTCTCTCATATATATTGATAGATAGATAGATAGATAGATAGATAGATAGATAGATAGATAGATAGATAGATAGACTGATAGATAGACAGATAGGCACATTGATTGGTAGCTAAATAAAAAGTATATTAGGATTAATTCCATTGATTTAGTTTTGCACCGTCTTGCAGTAAATGAATTTCAAAAACAGTAAACATCAAACATAATCACTGTTGTGTTTAAAAAAATCACTATGAAGTATATTATCATTCAAAGAAAAATTAATTATAGTAATAATAAAACCCCAACTAATCATGGTATAATATGATTGAAATGTTACTATGACACGTCTCACTTTGCCAACAGTGTTAATACCTTATTGAGATTTTGAGTTCTCAAAGTCACGAGGTTTCGTAGTTATCGAAGGACCCTTGGGTTCTTGGCCAAACATCGACAAAAAATCAATCATTCAATCAACGAAAAACTTAATTCATGATAATTGGGTTTCTTATTTTCTGCGCACGTGCTATCTTCTTTACTGTTTAAACTGTCACTACAATATTACGAGTATCCCTTCACGAAGCAACAGCCACTTTCTCTTATTCTTAATAATCACGAAGCTATTGCTGTATCAGAGGACATCAACTATAGGGTTGATAGCATCGGCTCTAATAGCCCTTCTTTAGTCAGTTTTTTAACACGAATTCTTAGCCGCTATTTTATCTCGAGGACCAGTTACAAGACTTAACATCTATCCTTTTACCTGCAGCTGCAGAGAAAGCTAGAAACTTGAAGTATTATGTGGGCATCTTTTCTGTTTGCGATCTTTTTGGTTTGTTGAAGAAGTCGCACCGCTTAGAATTCCTCATTTGCTTGATGTCGCACTATTGCTTGATAAACTAAGTAAAATCTACATTAAAGTTCATGGTTTTCATTCAAGTTTCATAAATCTCGCTAAAGTCATTTTCTTTATGCTGTCACCAATACAACCAGTCGGATCAAGGAGACGTGATGAGAACTCGATCCAGAGACCTCCTGTTCAGAAGCTGCGCGTTCCACGAACTGAGCTACAAACACAATCTGCCACAATACCCGCAATGACTTCATCCATGGAAATGAACTCCTAACCACTTGTAGAATATAAAGTTTTCATGTTTATTTCTTACAGATACCAAAGTCCCCGAATCACCTTTTTCTCAACGGTGTATGTAATAGAGAAATAGAGCTTCCAAAAAGTCTTAAATAATTGTCTTCTTTAACAATATTTATCTAGACATAATTATTTGTTTGCCGGCGTCACGGAGATCATTCTTCTCTGAGAGCCCCAGTCCTATTATTCTAAAGGTTACCCCATACATTCCGTGACCGATGCGCCTTTTTAAAAGCCATCGTTTTGGCCATAGAGGAATTCAACATAGGCGCACATCAGTGTGTTGCCGCTTTGATAAGGGAAGGCAGGCTGGGAAAGCCGACATCAGCTGTCTGAACTGCCATGGTCCACATGAGGCAGATTCGAAAGAATGCCCCAAGTGCAGATTCTCCGATCAAGCCGAAGAAGTCACCCGTGGCAGCAGAATCTACATCTAAGGAAAAGCAGTTCTATGAAAGGACAAACCTTGGGTCCACTGCTGGTGCTGACTGGCCAATCGAGCCAGGGACACAGCCTTTCGTCATTTTAAAACAAGCCCATCTATACATAGCTTAAATATAAAAAAACAACGCGCTGCAGCTACGCGTGCAATACGCCAGAAGAAGCGCCAGTCTTGGATGAGCTATTTTTCTGAACTAAGTAAGATACTTGCCTGTTTAAAATCTGGCGATCACTCATATACAGGGAAGACTGTCCCTTCTATGGAAAGCACCTAAGGGAGGCTGATGGATCGTGTGTGGAGGAGGAACTGGAAAGGGCAAACGTACCAGGCGCTGCATTTTCTTAGAACTCGCCCAACCACCATTACTTCTCCATATTTCAAACCTTTAGAGAGCGGTCTGAGGAGAAACCGGTTGACTTCTCCCCAGATTGCTCTAAAAACTATAATAAACAATTATCTTTATACGAAATATACTTCTGCCTTAAACTTCAGAAGGAGACGGCCGCAGGCCCAGATCTCCTGCAAAATAAAATTATCAAAAACCTCCGAATTTAATCTCTTCAAATTCTGTTGCAGCTGTTTAACGAAATTTAGGCGTCATGTACATTTTCAGAGTTCTTGCGCCATGGCACAGCTATCCCCATTTTAAAACCTAGAAAAAACTTGGAAAACCTACAATTTTATAGACCTATAGCTTGAACAAGTTGCCTCTTTAAACTCTTCGAAAGAATGGTAGCCAACGACTATCTTGGCCTTTAAGAGTTAAATATCTCTTATCCAACTTTCAGTGTGGATTAAGAGTGATCACTTGATCCGCCTTGAAACATTAGAGAGGCTTATATGAATAAACTAAACATGAATGTTTTATTTGACCTAGAAAAAGCTTATGACACAACCTTGAAGTATGGCATACTTCAAAACCTTCGATGGCAACCTACCCATATTCATTAAACAATTCATAGCTAATCGGCAGTTCCAAGTCAAGGATGGATCCTCTTTGTCTGACTCAAGCAGGAGCAGGGAGTTCGCCTAGGGCAGCGTTCTCCTGCGAATTTGGCATTCAAATAAAATCACTAACTGAAACACTGAAAAACAATGTAAACTGATCTTTGTATGTCGACGACTATAATAGTCACATTGGCGAACGTAACATCTCCTCTAGAGTGTATTTGGCGGCCGCCATATGGACTCTGAGTAGCACTTGTGGGTGGGATGAAGTGTTACAACGGTAAAGCCCTGGCTTTCAGGAAAACCTTAAAACCCAATGGGTCCTGTTAAATTGCATCTGCAAAATAATGCATTGAGGCCTGGCTAGGACCAAATCAGGAACAAGGGATGGTCGAGGTGAGAAGACTTGTGTGCGATGGGAGATGTCGTGCAAATGAGCTAGAAGCTAAAATTTACACATTTTAGAATGACATTAAAGTATAGGATTAATCCAAAGTCCGCAACGCATTTCAATGTCCACAATACTGTACTTGCTTTCAAAAGCGTTTGAAAAAGTTTATTGCTTACATACTCGACTCATTTTCAATTACACAATTGAGGTGATATAAAACTGGTGGGTTTTAAGTATTTCTCTAAAATTTGTCTGCAATATGCTGGCAATGGTAATTGTGGAATGGCCACAGATGTCTATTATTAGACATATGTGGGAATGGCTTCTTACACCTACCTAATGAGTCGAGGAGTGGGAGGTATTATTTGAGGATAGATGAGATATTAGGGAGTGCTGAGTTGTATGTGATGACTAGTGAGATTTAGGATGTTTGTTGTCGTGTTAGGGGCGTCTCTGAATGGCCAGGTTAGTGGTGTTTTTTGGGATTTGTTATAGGCAGCTTGGGCGTCTTTGTGGGAAAATCCACATGCTGCGAGATGTTTAGCTAGTTCATTTAGCCTGCGCTTGAGGGTGACTTCAGGAGAACAGAGTCTGAAGACTGGAGAAATGCTGCGTTTGGTGTGATGTGGGTGACAGGATGGTAAGCCAAAGATATAAAAGTTAAAACCTTCAACTCTTTTACTTTAAAAAATTAAATTGACACCTCTATTAGACTCAAAAAGTAAATGTAATCTAATAATATTGTGTTGAAAAAGTTAAAAGAAACATGTAATCAATAATAAAATGTATGAATGACAAAGTATCCTTAAAGGGGAAAAACAAGTTTCACAAAGTATTAGTTCTTAATATTCTATTTTTATTACTTTAAAGCCAAGGGGGACAACGATTTTTGTACATGTACACGTATAGTTATTATATTATTGGTTCCTCCCTAGGCCCATGGAAATCTCTCTACGCCTCCATCTACGGGCAGCATCTGTCGCAGACATCACACACGGTCGACTCGGCCAGCTTGCGGGGCTGGTAGAACACTGTGCTCTGATCACCTGCAAAGCGGGGGGAAAGAAAACGAACCTCACGATACAAAAATTTATTGGTCGGATATTTCAGTAAAGTATGACTGCCTGAGACAGGAGCCCAGGTCTCTCCGCCCTGTCTCATGTGTAGGTAACACATACAATTGTCAGTCGTCAGTCTTCTGGCACATTCACATTATAGCCTATATTATAGTGCTGACGTTGAACATTAAAGCTAACTCAACAAGAAACTCGATATTAATAAAGAATTAGACATTTTCAAGTGCTCTAGTGCTCCATTTTCTGTAGCATTGCCTTCTTGAAGTAAGCTATATCATTTAAACAACCACCATCTAGTCATCAAAATCGTATCATCATCATCATCATCATCATCATCATCATCATCATCATCATCATCATCATCATCATCATTATCATCAGCATCGTTATTATCATTATCATCTGCACCATTTTCATCATATTTATCATATTTATCATTATCATAACCTTATACATTCGATTTCATTCAAAATTCAATTCGATTCCACTCGAGGGTACTCACTCGGCTGATAGTAGTCAAATGTGCGCACATAGTTTCGCTGCGACTGTGCAATCTTAGCCGTCCTTGACATTACCAAGCTGTAACACAATGAGCTCTTGCTTATCTGAAACGTTGTGTTAAAAACATTCATGATATTATAGTCTACATTGTTTACTCGAAGAAGATTGTCAACATTTTAGTAAAAGGCTATTCTAGGGGAATTCACTAAATTAATGAATAGATGTTCAAAGTAAGCGGGGTTTAGGCTGCTCTATCTGCGATTCTGATTTCTTGATTCCTGTAGTTTTTGTAGAGAAAACAGGAGCAAACAAAACGTAGTTTTATTTGAAATTCATTTTTGCCTCTTGCATGGTTTACACAAGTACATGTTTAGAAGGAGAGATTGCGCCCCACCTTATCAAAATAGACTGCAATGGTGTTGCCTCTCCTCTCAGACCTCTGTAGACCAGCCACAGTTCCCAGAGTGGACAGGTCAGGATTGAAGCCTGAGGGGATGCCGATCTCCTGGACTACCATGCCCGTCTCCCGATCCCACAGCCATCTAAACAAAACAGAAAAAGTCCCCATTAGGTTTCCATTTAGTTTAAGTCAAAATCTCTAAAAAAAAACGCATGCTGAGCCTAACTCCATGTATGACTGGTTTCATCAGAGTCCCATTCTCTCCCGTTAATGGTTTCAGATGGCAGCCTCTGTTATCTCTCCAAAATCAGCCACACTGCGTAAGTCTGTCAGACTGCCTTCAACTTTTTCTACATTGTGTCTTGGGATAAGAATTTGAACAGAATGTTAGAACAAAGCAAGCAAGCATTGTGTTTGCTCGATTTTTACTGCTATATCTGTACACTTTACAAGACAGTCAGGTTTGTACACACATAAGACTGACAAGATATATATATATTTTTTTAAATTTTTTTGTTATATATAATCATATAATAATGCAGCATATTGTGCACATTGAAAATTTAGGCACTGCAAGTAAATCTAAAACTGTTGTCTTTTTAAATAAATGGGAACACACATTAAAACTAATTGATTTAAATTAGATGAAACTTCAACTTTTGAAATATTAAGTTTTTAAAAAGCAAAAAAACAAAAACAAACAAACACCAGCAAAAGTGATACGTTTCCTCAGCTACACAACGTAAAACAGAAAATCAAGAGCAGCATGCAACATTGCACAGTTAATTATTTTCATCAATTTTCCACCGCACCGCTATCTTTTCCATTCTCTCTATTTGTCACTTCCTCCCTCTCTTCTCTCTCTCTTCCTCTCCTTAATCTCTAAATGCTTCTCCAAATAACATACTTAGTGCAAATCATCAGGTTGAACGAGTCAATGTCATCGTCCAGGAGAACAGTGCTTACGTCAAAAGACGGAGTAGAAAGTTCGTCGTCCACGTTGAATGAATAAACCATCTGAAGAGGGTAAAATAATTAACATCTTGTAATTGTCAATTATCAAGGAACAAGTCAAAATTATTTGCAGAGGACAATAACACTTGCAAGATTATTATTGCTTTCAAAAGCGTTTGAAAAAGTTTATTGCTTACATACTCGACTCATTTTCAATTACACAATTGAGGTGATATAAAACTGGTGGGTTTTAAGTATTTCTCTAAAATTTGTCTGCAATATGCTGGCAATGGTAATTGTGGAATGGCCACAGATGTCTATTATTAGACATATGTGGGAATGGCTTCTTACACCTACCTAATGAGTCGAGGAGTGGGAGGTATTATTTGAGGATAGATGAGATATTAGGGAGTGCTGAGTTGTATGTGATGACTAGTGAGATTTAGGATGTTTGTTGTCGTGTTAGGGGCGTCTCTGAATGGCCAGGTTAGTGGTGTTTTTTGGGATTTGTTATAGGCAGCTTGGGCGTCTTTGTGGGAAAATCCACATGCTGCGAGATGTTTAGCTAGTTCATTTAGCCTGCGCTTGAGGGTGACTTCAGGAGAACAGAGTCTGAAGACTGGAGAAATGCTGCGTTTGGTGTGATGTGGGTGACAGGATGGTAAGCCAAAGATATAAAAGTTAAAACCTTCAACTCTTTTACTTTAAAAAATTAAATTGACACCTCTATTAGACTCAAAAAGTAAATGTAATCTAATAATATTGTGTTGAAAAAGTTAAAAGAAACATGTAATCAATAATAAAATGTATGAATGACAAAGTATCCTTAAAGGGGAAAAACAAGTTTCACAAAGTATTAGTTCTTAATATTCTATTTTTATTACTTTAAAGCCAAGGGGGACAACGATTTTTGTACATGTACACGTATAGTTATTATATTATTGGTTCCTCCCTAGGCCCATGGAAATCTCTCTACGCCTCCATCTACGGGCAGCATCTGTCGCAGACATCACACACGGTCGACTCGGCCAGCTTGCGCTTCTTCTCCTTCTTCTTCTTTTTCTTCTTCTTTTTCTTCTGCATCCCCTTCTGCTTCTTATATTTAGTATAGACCTTTTGATAGCTTTCAAGGCCAGCCTTACCTCTACGAGCGAGAAGCCTACTCCTGTTGCGGTGATCTCTGTAGATGTCGGCAATGCTGCAAGCTTTTGAAAACACCAAAGAAGTACAAGGAGACAGCAATTACGAATTAACATATGAAATTAAGAAAAAAAAGAAAATTTTTTATTTGGATTATTTATGATAATCATAACAAATTGTTGACTAAAAAGAAAATTAAACTAGTTGTATAAAGGCATTGAAGACACGCACATGGTAAATAAAAGGAAAATTGTGGTTTTTTAAACCTAACTTACCACCTAGCGCTAATAAGTTCAATCTTCAAACCTGTTTACTCATTCAAAAAGAGTAAAATACTGATTCTAATAACTAGTTGAATCAGAGAAACGTCTCTTTAAGCCTGGCTTCTCACCTCTTGGACCTGTAGATTTCTATCATTGTCTGAGACGAACGTGAAGTTTGCTTCTCCGGCGCCATTGTTGGCCGTCACAGAGATGTCTATATCGCTGTCCGGGTGGTTGACACTTGCCGAGAAGTGGGCCAGAGCTTCAATGGCAGCCATGGTGTCCTGAGGGGCAACAAGTACACGGGCATTTGTTGTTAGTAGAGAAGGATTATATCTCTAGCTCCATCCAAGTTTAGTGTCTACTAAATTTCCAAGTGGGATCGGCGTAGGCTCCCACGGAGGAACCGGCTCTATAAAATAATGTGTGACAAATTTCACCATACAAAAAAGTAAATACCAAAGACTTCTGTCTGAGACGATTGTATACTGAAGCTAACCCAACCAAGCGGGGACTTATAAAAAAATTTCCCCGATCGAGCCGCGTACCTCCCAAAAATAAACTCAACACTCTAGAACTTAAGCCAGCTCGCCCCATAATTACACAATAGTTTGTGTGGTAAGTCTTTAATACGAATCTTTACCTATCTCATTATAAAATATAGAAGATTTATAGAATTATATAAACGACCTACGAACCAATATACAACTGTGGTGAGGTAATAAAGAGCATGTGTAAGGAATATACAATTAGGCGGATCACTACGTCACGGCTTCAGTCTGCTGCTATTCATCAGAAGGGAGTAGCCAACTGTTGCATTTAAAATGTGTTTTTTTTTATCGAAGTTATGAAGTGCAAATCACAAGTACAAAGCATCATTTTGAGATTGTAGATCAACGGTAACTGAGTAGACCAGAATGCCGGTGGGAGTTCTCTGTGAGGTGAAGCAGCCTGCCCATGCTGGAAAATAAGCTATATATCACCGCGTACCTGTGTAGAAGAGAACCCTCCGGTGGGATTTCTCTGTGCAATTAGCCAGCGGACTGATCCGAAAGCCAGGTGGGGTGCGCCGAAGTACACCTTAGCAAGGATGGCGTAGGATGTGATCATAATGTTCACAGGCCTGGCCTGGACCACTGGCGGGTGCCAGATGATGAAAGAGGATGCTCCAGGTCTCCCGATGATGCTGCCGCGCCCCGTGGTGCTGGTGGGCTCCTCCCAATACGTTAAGACGCCTGAAGATAAAATACGAAAGTGTATGAGAACAAGAGGGCAAGAAAGGGAGGGAGAGAGAGAGAGAGAGACAGACAGAGAGAGAGAGAGAGAGAGAGAGAGAGAGAGAGAGAAAACGATAGATGATTGTTATATTTAAATTCAAAGCATAACATCGTTTAGCTATCCTTTTGGAAAACGATAGATGATAGTTATATTTAAATTCAAAGCATAACATCGTTTAGCTATCCTTTTGGATGACATTTCCCCGTTTTTTCCTCATAACTCCCCATACCATCGACTGTGGCCAGGGCGTCGAGCTGCTGAAGAGCCATCTGAGCTTTAGAACTGCCCGCCCGCGCCAGGGCAAAGGAGACCATAGACAGAGACAGCCGGTCCGTCACGGCGTTGGCCAGGATCTTCTCCTCCAGATGCTGCACTGCGCGCCGGGACGAGTTGAGCAGCTGTTCAATTTCTCGGTCCTGTGGAGACACGTTCAACGACGGTTTTAGACGGTCAGTTTAGTAGGACATTGTCCTATCCTATTTTGAGAAAGTCAATGACCTTATGAATTCTACAACTAAGGTGACAAATCACTAAAGTAAAATACATTTTTATACAAATTACTAAAGTCATAGTGTCATTTGAATTTTTAATTTGGAGTGGTTAGTGATGTTTTGAGTAAGTGAATGTGTCGACCTTGAAATGATCTTGTGTAGTTTGACTTAGATATTACAGCAGTTGGAATATAATAAACTCACGTTTAGTTTCGGTAAGTATGGCATTCGCAGTACTGTTAGGATGGTAAGAGTGACGTAGGCTGTGAGGCCCTCTCCTGTTCTTGCAACCTGAAATAAACAGGAAAGGTTGAATTTATTTACAGCTGAAATTATAAGCTTGTTCTAAGCAGTGGTTAGAGGTAGGGCTTGAGTACAATGGCCGAAAAATTTTTGCATGTGATTAGAACTGTCTATATGTAAGCTACAATGGCCGAAAAATTTTTGCATGTGATTAGAACTGTCTATATGTAAGCTTAGATGCGTTGATGTTGAATTACCTTTCCATTCAAGGAGACGATGTTTATACTAATGATTCTTAGGGTTTCAAGAAGGTTGCTATGGCTGTGCATGAAATGCAGAGAACCATAAAGAACCAATTCCATGTCACAAAACGTGTGCGCAAAGTTCGTGCAGAAAACAGCCGACAGTCTTCTGCCTATTAGCAAGGTTACGTTTTCATTAAAACAAGAGGCATCAGTTTGATCGATCTAAGATGCTATTTGCGTGATAACAATATGAAAAAATCAGGAACAATGTAAAATGAACGGATTAAGAAGTTACCAACATAGTAAAGTTGACGCTGCATTCACTACATTAGCAAAGGTTTAACAAAATAAACGGAACACTTTTTCATAGAAGAAATATGAAAATTGTATAAGCTTAAAAAAGCAATTAAAATACTTTGATTATCCGGTACTGACAAAATAATGAAACATTAAGACGATTCTCTATGAACGGTAAGTATAAGTAACACGATTGTTTGAAAACCTTTTTTGAATTCTATCAATCAAACGTGAGATCAAGCGAGAATTCTGTTTACTCCAGGTATAATGATCTTTATAACACACTCTTTTTTAATGGTATTTAGAAGAAATCTTGTCGTTTGATTTTATTACTTTCCTAGTTGTCAACTATGCTATTTGTGGGTCTGTTATTGACACGCTTAGGGTCACCCACTAAGGAACATGAATGTATGTTTGGGATTCAAATAAAAAAATCCTCACCAGAAGCCGCATGCTCTACCGATGAAAACAAAGTAAAATATGTCGAGATGAACTGTTGGACTTCACTTCTCCACTTACTTGCGTATTTGGATCCAAAACCTTTCCGAAGCTGGCAAAGGAACCATCCCTGGCTTGTCTGTCTGTGAGCCACTTCACAGCATCCCTGACCACAGCTTCGTCAATGTATGTGAACTCCATGGCCTCCGCTAAAACCCTGGCTACACTAGCTGTCAACCTATGCAGCGATGTAAACATGGTGAATATTAACACAAGCATTCAAGATGAGCACAACTTACAAGTATCAGCAACATGTTCAAGGAAAAGACACTTAGTAATTGACAAAAAAACAGTAGAAGCATAAAACAAAATCAAGATATTGCTTTTGTGAGAAACCGTAACTTCACAAAAGAAGGACCTATTTTCTTTAACCATTAAAAAACTGCAATACGATTAAAGTCATTTGTAAGAGCTATGTTACAACGTTTGAGAAAAATATGTGCTACGTAATTTATAGGAATAAGATGCTGGATTTTTGACGACCTACCATGTGCTTCCTACTGGGTCGTTATTTCCAAACGCACTATAACTGTTATCATATCTTTGATACGTTAGCTGTCGTTGATATCCTGCCGCCGGAACAAGAGAGAAGGTCAACATTTCAAAATCATGATAACGACGAAAAAAGTAAAAGTTTTTAAAGATTCCTCTTTTATAGCCAAATCAGTTGCTTGTGTCATGATAAGACATTGCCATAAATTAATACAATAACCCTACATTATCATACTTTCAACATTGTATCATATAATTATAACCTAGGTGCCCTTGCTTTTTAACTTAAGAAAAAAAGGATTAATGTCTTCTTTTTTCACATTGATTAATACACAATCTTCATTAACAAAAGGAACTAATGGTCCACTGAATGCGGTAGCAGCTCTGAAGCTGGGTTAGGTTAAAAAATCACAGTGGTTGTCAAACAAAGTCCACGATTGACTTAAGCTGCTTCATTTGCATAGAAGTTCAGCCTGGAAAGGTCTAAAATCTTTAAAATCGGAGGGGTAAAATTAAAAACTGGCATCTTACCTGTAGCCAAGTTGTGCTTGATTTCTCTCTCTAGTGAGCCTGTCAGAAGTCCCACAGACTTGAGGTACTTGGCAATGTAGACGTTGGACGCCATCTTGGCCAAGCTCTGCTCCCCGCAGCCAGTGGGCAGTTCTAGGAGGTTGGACAGTCCATCCAGGGTGGAGTCAAGCAGGTACTCTGTGGATCACAGACGTCTGTTTTTAAATCATCTATACTCGTGGACGTGTTGGTCAAAGGGCAGAGCGTGCGGTTTTTAATCAAAACATTGCGGGTCTGACGCCTTGACTGGTTGCTTAAAACAGTTTAAATAAGAATGTTTGCTGTGTCACTTAACAGAAACATGATGATCCTGACAGCTCAAGTTGTATGAACCATAGGTAAATAGGTAAATGACATTCTATCACATAGGAATAATGCGAGTGACTGTTTGATTTTTACATGTCAAGGTTATTTATAACTGCATGCCTGATGTTTATTTTTTTTTTTATTTCACGTTATGGTACAGACTGTACTGTAATTATGCTAGGGTATGTGAATTTTGTATAATTTTTATGTGTGTACTTTAATTCAACATGATGATAATAAGTCAAATGTATGCCCCAATCACCTATACATTTGGATTCTACAATTGGGACTCCAATGCCAGCATCTTATATAATATAATGAAATAATATACACAGGCACATTTATAAGGATCTGCCATACATACACGAACTGGGGTTGTCGTGCCTTTTGTACCAGCTACAATCATTAGCTGCATAATTATCGATCTTTATTTGAAAACAAAATCTTACTAGAAACCTTGACCTTGGCTTTCTCAGAACCAGGCACTGCGGATGCTGGCAGCGTAAAGTTGATGGTTTGGGTGTACGTTTCGTTTTGACCGTTTTGACCCAGTTTGATGGAACAAAGCGATACGTAGCTGACTGGCACACCCTCAGACTGAAAACAAAGAATGATACAACTATTGGTGTGGCTTCAGCTTTTGTATTTCTCACAGATACAATGATTTTAAAAGCTATTGTAAAAACAAAAAAACAACAAAACAAAACAACTACTACGGGCACGTGGGGCATTAATTTGTGGCTGTTTTCTAAATGCTCAATGCTGTTAACAATTGTAAAACGAACAATACTATAAATCTTTAAAATGTGAGATAATGTTTTTTGAAATAATCATCATTCTTGAAATATTGATGTTTTTAGTCTCCCAAAATTATTAAACAGGTATCAGGCCAAAATTTTCATTAAAGTTTCAACACAACACAAGACTCAATTATTAATGAGTCTTGTGATTTCACTTTTTTTCGACTTTTCCCACTTTCCTGAAGTATCTTAACAATAGTCTTCTGAGTCATTAACACTATTGAGTTCTGTAGCCCACCTGAACCTCCATGAATCTGCGGACTCCATCAGCAGCGAGGCTGGACTGTGCTGTCACCTCCACCTCCACCAAACCAATCTGGGTGGTCTTAATCGGGAAGTAGACAACTCCTTGCTCATTTGATATCACCTGTGGATATAATGCAATGTATTCTACGATATTCATTTGTTTTAGGTTGGTTTCTAAAAGAACAGAAACAGAGGCAGACAAGGATAGCAGTGATTTTGTCGATAACATTTAAAAAAAAATTTTTTTTTTTTTTTATAGTTTTTCAACTAATGGAATAACCGAATATACCATTTAATAACTTACCTGAATAACAGTATCAGTATTGCCGGATGTTAATGTCTCACTCCCATCTGGGTTTATAGCGATGTTTTGGAAGTTGCTGTTTCCTTTGAGTTGAACAGTAACCTTTAAGTTTCAAACAAAACATGAAAGATGGAAATGGATTTGAAAAACCCAAAGAAAATGCGTTACATTAGTAAAGGGGGAAAGGTTACAACACAAAATCAAAACTTCAGTGCAATGAATTGATGAGCGGAATAATATTATAAAGACAGCTTTGAATCTAAAACTTTGTGAACATAGCTTGTACATCAAAATGCAAACTTTGAATTATATTGAAAGTATTGTTGGTCTTCTATTCAGTAAATCAAATAAATATAGTTTTCAGGTATATCTAAAATAATTTAGTTTAGACAAATGATACACAATGCAGAATACAGAATAACTTTATTGACCCCAAATGGAAATTTGATAACGTTCTGGCGTGTACATGAAATATAATTACTTTTGATCTTTTAAGAAAAAAACTTATAAAATATTAGAATTGTGACAAAAAATTCCGAATTCCGGAAAAGCAAACTGGTTTAAAAATATAGTATACGTTGTAGCAAAACAGAACTGTAAACTGTTTAAACGGATGCGTACTATTATTTCTTTTAAATCTGCATAAAGCATAAACTGGACAAATACAAAATTGATAAACTTTAAAAAACTAATCCACCCTCTTATATATACCGTAAAAAAGCTCCTTTTCGTCGCTGGCCTTGCTAGGGACTTAAACCGCTGTGTGTAATAATTGAAAAGTTGTGCTGCGTTTTTCTTATCACCCATATTATAAATTGTAGTAGTTAGTGATCTAGAAAGGAATTATTAATTTGAATTTTGAAATGTATTTTATCGTTTGTATGGTTTCGTGCCGCAGTGTATGGACATTTTAAGTTTAGTGGGTAGATTATTTTAAATATTTTGTTGATTATGATGAGGGTGGTATTTTTCTGTGTGACCCCTGGCTAAATCTTCGCATCCAGTATAAATCGCAGGTGCCAGGCAGGGCACAAATATGAAACAAATTAATGTCAATCTATGTACTTGACTGTCTTAAACTGCTCCATTCCCATAAGAATTAAGCTGGAGTGGTCTAGAATCTGCTGTGAATGCGTTGTATAAATAAGTAGCTAAAAGTCCATCAAATAAGACTTGATGACGAGCTTGAAAAGATTCAGTTTTCAATCATGCCCTTTCTGACCACTTACTGTCAAATCTGAAGGGAGGTAATTGAAGATGGTAGCTTGGACCACTACATGCTCTCCCTTGATCACTGTGCTTGGGTAATTCAAGCTGATGAAGAAGGGTCGGAAGACTTTGAGCTGTGGAAGGTAATTCAAGAGAGGTTTCATTGAACCTGAAGCCAAAAGATGCCATAAATCTCACCACAACCTGTTACTCTTTCCATTCAAACTTTATGTTGTGGTCTTATTTTTCTAAAAAAAAAAAATAAATACAAAAGCAAAAAATAAGCCATAGTGATATTAGACCAACGCAAAAATTAATCGTATTAAAACATTATACCAATATGCAATTACCATATTTATAACCCCATTCACCTAAAACCTATACAAGTATGATTCAACTTCCTAAGTTCTAACTGAAGACGCGTGTGCTTCGACATTTCTTGTGCGAGATCAGCCCCTATATTCACTTTAATCAATGTATAATTTGTGCAAAATAAACAGAGAACCCAATTGAAAGTATACCGTGGGTGCCCCCCCCCCTATATTTACTTTAATCAATGTATAATTTGTGCAAAATAAACAGAGAACCAAATTGAAAGTATACCGTGGGAGTCGTTGGGGCCACGCCGAGTCCAGATTGCGAGTTGGTGGCGAAAGCGCTGACCACCCAGGAGGTGATGGTGTCGGGCACAGTAGTGGACAAGGTGGCCGTGCCGTTAGCGCTGAGAGGAGGAAAACATACGGTTAAAGTTCAAAACTATTACGGGGAATAATTCATTTAAAATTTAAATTAAAGCTTGTTAAATTAACAAATACACGACGTGAAGCTAAATTTTGAGTTGAAAAGAAAAGCAAAACAGAGAAATCATAATGATGTGCTTGAAAAGGAAATCTTTTCATGGTAAATTTCAAATCTTTACATTAATGATATTGAAAAAGAGTGACGGGCGTATAATAATATAATCTTATCAAAAGGATTTAGTTAAATTTTTACAGAATAATTTGCCCAAAATAATAATTTTATTTTAATGTTTAATCGAGTAATTACCAAACTTCATTTGACGTTATAAATTTCGAAATTAAAAATCATGCCCATGCCAACACCGAGGCAGCGCCACATAAAATGAGTTGAAAATGCTCATAACCCTACATGCAAATACGAACATAATAATCAACTAGATTTGGCTTTAAATGCATGTTTTGTATTTTTCCTAAAAACTTAATGCTAAGTCTTTTTTCTGAATATAATCTTAAATGACATAATTTCGTCAAGTATCTGGGGTGAAAATGTAAATGTATGTCAAACGGCATGATTATTTATTATGTGCAAAGTTGTTATATTATTCTAAACACATTCCATTTTATTAAACTTCTTAGACTCTTAATAAACAAGTTCATGATAAAACCGTCCCCAACTTAAAACTAATAACAAAGCAAGAGAAAGTGTAATATGGTAAAAAAAAAAGTCATCATGTTTTTTTTTTAGTCTTACCTTTAAATTTATTACGAATTTCATTATGTTTAAAAGAATAAACAGATAACTAAAAATATACGAAAATAAAAAAAAGGTTAGTAGACAACGCATGCATGGTTTTAATTCCATAACCTACAAAAGCTTAGTTACTATGGAAGATAGAAAAAGTAAAACGAGATCAATATAATTGAGTAGCTTTGTGGGAAAATAAATAATCTCGTAAAATATGTGTCCCCCCAATCATGTTGCTGGGAATTATATAAACGTAATAATATTTTTACATAGTTCCTTTTATGAACTCAAATTACAACCACTCGAGTGACCGGTACATTCTTAGGCCAATTACAACTACAACGGATTAATACGCATGCTATCAGTGAGTCAGAGACATAGATAAATAGACACCAAGTCAGAAAAATAGATAGATAGATAAATAGATAGATAGGTAGATAGATAGATAGATAGATAGATAGATAGATAGATAGATAGATAGATAGATAGATAGATAGATAGATAGATAGATAGATAGATAAATAGATAGATAGATAGATATATAGATAGAAATATACTTAGATTGATATTAAGGGAGATCGCGAAAGAATGATTGAGAGAGAGAGGGAGACAGAGAGAGAGAGAGAGAGAGAGAGAGAGAGAGAGAGAGAGAGAGAGACAGAGACAGAGAGAGAGAGACAGAGACAGAGAGAGAGCCAGCCAGCCAATCAGACAAACAGACAGACAGACAGACAGACAGACAGACAGACAGACCCACAGGCAGAGTGAGGGGTGCTGGAAAATATAAATATGAATAGTAAATGAGAGAATAAGTGACAAAAAGAGAAATTTTAGAAAAAGAAAAAATTTAGAAAAAGAGAAAAGAGAAATGGGAGGGGAAAAAAATTAAGACGGGCATAGGGAGAGACGGTGTTGCAGAGAGCAGACCCAATCAAGCTAGTGGTCCACAGCCAACTTTCAGGGAAGACATTTCTTATTCGCTCCACAGTTATCTTTTTGTTGGCATTAGTTTTGGGCATCACATCTTCATAGACAACCATATTAGTGGTAGGACCAGGGCCAGCAAACCCGCTTCTCAAATGTGGGCCATAATTCCTCCACTGATCATCTGGTAAAGGATCGTTTGAATGGACTGTGTATTACTAAAAGCTTGATTTTCACTAAAACTACCATTGATTTACTGTACGTGCTCTATAGAGAGACATGGGCTTCAGTCGAGTTGAGAATCTCCTATTTTTCAGATTTTTCTCTCCCAAATCTTAGTTTTGTTGAAACAATGCTGCTGCATTCTCTTGTTTTCTCTTCAGATTTACGAAGGAATACTAATATTGAGACTTATTGAATATTACGCTGATCCTGTCAGGACACTCAAAAATTCTTTACAAACTTAGGTTGCTTGAAAGTGAGATATGAATTACTCTAACCTCTTTCTGTATGTAATTATCTGATGTCGCAAAATGATAGGGTGTAAACGTTAGTTATAATAAAAAATATCTCATGCATTAGCAATGTATATGAAAAACGAACAGGATTTTGTGAAAGAAAGAATCAGTCTGTAACAAACTCCCATCTCTGCCGACGATAAGTGCAATAAGTTGAAAATATCCTTCTCTGGTTTAGGTTTCATTTGATTTGAACACATCTAGCAAAATAAATCATAACACAGCATTTCATCAAGTTTATGACAGTGCAAGAATACTTACATATTGAAAAATGTAAGATATACCTATGAATGAATATTATTACAGTAGGTGCGTACTATTTTATAATTGTTTTAATAAATAGTCATATTGTGGGCAGCAATCCATGGATTTGCAATATCGTCACAGGTTTGGCAGAATGCTGAATTCTTTTAATAGTTTTAAGATACCTCATAAATTATAATTATATTCATGTATCATTACGCCTAATTCTACAGTTATTTTTTTAGCAACATAAAACAAATTGTAGCCTTTTAATTTAACTTCAACATTAGTTTGATACATATCTAACAATGTCCAGATATGCTATGTCATAAAAGACATATCTCAAGGACATGTCCATCTGGTAAACCTGACTTGTATCTATTGTGCAAAGTATTGTATTCACTTTTAAGCTAGGCGTATTCAATGACAAAGCATTTTAAACATTACGTGGCAGAGATGGCAACATATTCAAATAACAGAAAGGGTGAGATAACGAAATAATATGTAAAAAAATCACCTTAAAGTACAAACTTAGTCACAATATCACCTTAAAAGGAAAGCATGAACAAAACTTATTCCGAAATACAAATCGGATAAAAAGGTGAACTGTTAACTGAGGAGCTTTAAGCAATGAGAAACTATCCGCAACTGTGTTATAATGTGAACATTTGTCTGTTTTCTGTGATGTCTGAGTATAACCCCAAAACCCAAAGCATCACCAGCAGCTTGGGGGGGGGGGGGGGGAATTAATTAAGAGGCGTTTATTTTCACCTAGCTAAGGCCGTTGCCCAAAGCCAACTTTCAGGAAAGACGTTCCGAATGCGCTCAACCTCTTTTAACTCCGAGTTATATTCTTGTTCCTCGTTGTCCCTTTTCTGTTTAGTTATTGTACGTACAGCATTCACGGGACCTCCAAAACTGGTGGTCAAATCTTCTTCCACCAGCGGTACTTAGAAAATATACATAGCACAAAATAATCTTTGGCAAATACATTCGTAAAGATTTAAATTTTTAACAACTTTTGAAGGGATATATCAATTTAACGATAACAATCCAATGCCACCTTGGACATAAAACTGAAATACTTTTTTTGTGGTATGTATTAAATAATGATTAGCTCTTCAATAAGCAAATACGATGATACACAATCTCGTTAAGAAAATCTGCAAGAAAGGATATTAACGATCTATAATAATCGAACTTTTAAGATAAGACAGGGTAAGGTATCCATTGACAACAGGCAAATAGGTGACTCTCCTGAAATTCTTCTTGTCATACTGCTTTTTTACCATCTACAACCAATTGTCAATTGTCACTAACAATTTGCATGATATCACGAACTTTAAATTTTTCAAGCTCCGCTGTCTTGTTTCATTCGAAGCAACATGCAAAACTTATATTATTAATGCTCTAACATAGTGGGAATTTAAGTGTACTTACGGTGAGCAGTGGGTGGACATAGATGATAGAACTAATCAAAGCAACAACAATCAAATTCAACAAGAGTTAAGAAAAATTCATTCTAGCGTGGCAAAAAAGCCCAGTTCCATGCAAAAATGGAGATTGTTTGCAGGGAGAAGCCTTTAAAACAAGTCCTCACCCAACCTGAGCTCGGCTCCACAGCCAGGCCTCGGGGAACACACTACGGACCCTCTCCACCTGGTGGAGTTTTCCTCCACCTCTGGCCTTGCTTATTCTAGGCCCGGACCTGCTGTGGCCAACCCTAGCGACTGGCTCCATGCTAAACTCCACATCGTCAGCATAATAATCTACAGGGGGACCAATCAAGCGTAGTTTGCATCAGGAGGAGGATGTTTGTAACAACAGAGACAAGCTATTAATAGTTAAGCTCTTTCTTTCATCAATGCCGCGAAATAAAGTTCAAGCACGTGTACGTATCTTGTCTTTTAAGATTTCAGATACGGCTTTTACAAAACATTCAGATTAGACCAACATAGAAGCTGTAGTGGC
This sequence comes from Elysia chlorotica, assembly GCA_003991915.1. Classification (NCBI taxonomy): domain Eukaryota; kingdom Metazoa; phylum Mollusca; class Gastropoda; family Plakobranchidae; genus Elysia; species Elysia chlorotica. The sequence continues at coordinate 238,695 of RQTK01000501.1, forward strand.
TAAAAGATAATTTGACTCTCCGTCACATGCTTTTAAACGGCATGTGTTTGTTTTGGTTTGGTTTACCATCGTTGGACACTAGGCTATATCTCGGACGGATCTAAAAACTAATGTCTGATAACTTTATGAGTCGCCACAGAGCGTCAGCAGAGATACAAGACAGCAGCCCCCGCCAAGGTGCGCTCGTTTGTCGATACCTATCGATTAGACTGTAATTAAGTCACTGTGCTTTAAATTAAAGTTAAAAAAATGGACTTGACAACAAAAGCTATCAACTCCAGTTAAAAAGTTGGATTAGATTCCATGCAATTTCAAGTCATTCTCTTTTTTTAAAACAAGGTTATTTACAGACCGCTTTTGTTATTCCAATAATATTGTATTTTGCAAACAAGGCATATGAAGCAGATTTCACCCGATGAAGCGAACCAAAAAAATCTCAAGACAGAGCACACTAATTGCGGTTCGAGTGCTCATATCTCACCCCACGTCTGCAGTAGTCCAAAGCCAAGTCTCAGGGAATGCGTTCCTTATTCTTTCAACCTGTGCCAATTTTCCTTGGGGTTTTCGCATTTGTTTCCTCCCCATAGGTCGAGGAGGGCCGCTTTGCAGGTTGAGCGGCCCTGTCATGCTTACCTCCATGTCCACCTCATAGTGGGCGTCATAGGAATAGCCTAGCATTTAAATACATTAGGCACGGTTAGCTAATGTTTTCAATATATCGACCGACTGGCATCTCATTTCAGTTGATGAATTTAATATAATTTTTGTTCCGTAGAAGCATGTACTTTCTAGGGGATGTATTGCCCTATAAGAAAATACACTTTAAAGTGACTTTTGAATAAAGTACTTAATTAAAGGGTAACATTTTCAATCAGCTGTTTTCCGTGAGTGCAAGATGATAACAAGTATTGTAAATCAACTTGGAGCCTTTAGTAAAAAAAATGGAATAAGAGAAAAACAAAGTAACAAACAAGGGGTAAGGAATAAGAGATGAACAACATGTAACCATACCTGAGGAACGCAAATGTTTTGTAATATTCCTTAGTGAACCTGAACGTTATTGTTTCTCCTTGGTTAGGAAAACGTTAAGAGTCACATATTCTTATGAAACTATGAAGCGAAGGGACAAACATATTGTTCTATAGGTTCATGGGCTGTTTTTAGTATTGATAATTTCCATTGTAAACTAAACAAAGAAAAAATATTTCGGGCAGAAAGATTTAGCAATTACTCTCAGAAAAAGTAAAAATCAATTTGTATGTGGGAAATAATGCGTCGACAAACTGTTCAAGTTGGTTGATTCTTTGTATTGTTTTAGAGCATAAGAATGAGAAAACATTGTCACAGCTAATTTAGGCAATGCAGATCCTCAGCTATCGAGCTATCGAAAAACGGATATTACCCCCCCCCCCCCCCCTGACTTGTGCCATTAGCATACCCTAAAAATGATTCAGAAAGGGACAGCTATTGACGACATTCTTCTAAAAAATGCAATTCAATTTATAGACGCGATAAGAATAGAATGGTAGACAAAATCAGACCTATCTCTTTTCTTGAGTCTAAGCTCAATTTTATATTGATACGATTGCCGCTTGGTTTTTAGTCTATTGTTTTTTTTTTAGTGTTCCATATTTTATTTAGAGATATGCCCAACAAACGGAAGGCCAAAACGACATAGAACCACCACCAACAATAAAAAGCAGGATCTAACATAGTTAACTCCCTTGGATGTATTACAGAAAATCTTCTAAAATTAAAGTTTATTAATTATCAATGCAGTAAAAGAACATGTTAAAATGTTAAGGTACAGAGACCCTAAAAGCATTTCACAAGTAAATGGCGATTTCCGTGACCTGGTATTAGTTGGATCGACACACCAAAAAATGCTAAAATTATGTTACAAAGAGACCTTGTTTTAGAGGACAGCCAGAACCAAGATTCAGGAAAAATGTGGCGAATGTTCGTTTTCTCCGTAAATAGACCTAAGTTACTGTGAGCAGACTTCGCCATCTCAACATAAAATTCTGAGTGCATGTCCATGTCATTCATCTTCAAGGTAGAAGCCATCCTTCCGCTGCGGCCCATGCTTCTGGGCCTTAGCTTGCTATCCGGTAATAGACTATATCCAAACTCTCGTGGCAAGGAAGAAATAGAGGACGTATTTCTGTAATGGCTAATGGTTCTCCTGCTATAAGAAAATTGTGATGACATTGATGCTTCTAGGACAGTATTGTTGCAATCGTGGTTAATTGTCTTTGACAATTTACTTGTTGTTTAAAGGCAACATATTCATGGAAAATAAAATATTTTAACATTTAAAAACTATTCATTTATTTTTGTTTTTAACCATTCACGTAAAAAGCATATAATTATCCATAATTATTGTATGTGCAGCACCTTAAGACATTTATGATGCATGACATTTTAGGCTACCCGTATATAAATACTGGCTGGTAAATATTTTTGCTGTTGTGTCTAAAGAGTTATCAATTTATTTCTGTTTTTTTGTTGCTGTTTGTTATAAAATGTGTGCTTCCAGATCTGAAAGCTGTTATCTAACGTGAGAGTGAAATGAGAATAATTTAGGATCAAGTTCAGAGCGTTTGGCGTGTGATGAATGTTTTCCGTGGTTTACAAGAGGGCTTTATGTTATGTTTTCCTACGCCTTTTCATCATGTTTGATCTTGAAGCAACTAATCCCTTGTAAGGAATCTGAACTTAAACATTTAAACACAGTTTTTGGCCAAGCATTACATTCAAATTATAATCACTTCGGAAAATGTTAAAAACATTGCGATTCCATTTCATGATTATTATATATATTTAAAAGGTAAACCAGTCTAGAATGTATATGTGATAGTTTCATGAAAAAATGTTGATACACTTTTAAAGAAAAAAGACCTACCTCTATAAATGATTGGTTCTTCCATAACAACGTCTGTTAGCACAACTAGTCCAGTTTTCTAGAAGAGAAGAATATAATTCGCTTAGTAATACCGACAGATTGCTTAGGGTTGGAAAATGGTATTTTGGATTTTCAAAAACCTTGAAAAAAACATTCACTCTATTATTATTATTATTATTATTATTATTATTATTATTATTATTATTATTATCATTATTAGTTTTATTTTCATGATTAATATTAATACTTGAAATACCTCAAAGACATCTTTCACGTTGGCAGAGCTGTAGGAGAGAGCGTAATCAGGGCTGGATGGTTTATCACTGTCCCCATCGAAGGCTGACACTGCTTTGCTAACCTGAAATAACAGACACAAGGGACATGGACCAGTGGAATAATAATATAGGTCGGAATTTTTAGAACAAGTGCTCACTAAAAGGAGTACATGGGTGTAGGGTTCTCTTTTATCTCAAAGGGCGTCCATTTTTTATTTTAACCACTGCTCATCATAAACCTAATATTTCTAACACAGTATGATTAACCCTAATTGTTCCTAAAAGTTTAAAGACACTAAAATTGTACTTTAATTCGGTGACTGTGCCTGTTGTTTTGAAAACACTTGGACAGATGATATTGCAAAAATAACCTCAGACAAAAAAAAAACCCACAAAAGAAACAATCAAACGAAATAATTATAATCTATGTTATGCCACTAAACGCTGCTGACACAGTAAGGGGAATAATGGGAGAAGTTAATCCTGAGGGAGAGAGAGAGAGAGAGAGAGAGAGAGAGAGAGAGAGAGAGAGAGAGAGAGAGGGGACAGAGAGAAGGAGTGAGTGAGTGAGAAAGGGAGAGATAGATAATAGATAGATCGAGAGAGAGATAGAGAGATAAAGAGAGAGAGATAGAGAGAGAGACCTTCTCCTCGTTGATGTCGTTGCCGGACTTGAGAAGCAGCACGCTCTGGTCCACCGCCAGCACACTGACCAGGGACATGGGGTCAGCGGAGAGCAGCACCTCCACCTGCTGGGCCGGTTCAGACTCGTTCCTGGAGAAGCTCACAGACACCTGCAGGAAGGTAAAAAGGGTGGAGGTATAATAACAAATAAATCACTCAATAAACATTGATATGCCAAGGTCAATATATCTGCAGGGGTGTAGACAAGGAAAAAGCAGGAAGCATAAATAAGCCGTGAACAACACATTATGTGGTGCCTGTCGCCGTATAGGATCCCCTAGGGGAACCTAGGAGACGTTAAACCCGGAGAGAGGGAGAGAATTCTCTCCCTCCCTCTATAGAGAACATTATGTGGTGCAGTGTACAGACAATTGGTTGGGTCATCGAATGAAAGATCTCGAGCAGCGAGGGGGAGGGGGAGAGGAGTGCTGTCCTACCATTCTCAAGGGAAGATAGCAAGTAATCCACAATAAAGACAAAAAGACAGCAGTTTTGCATAAAACATTACAGAATTTTACTAACCTCATTCTCGAAGAGTCCAGCCACCTGGAAAGCCACACTGTCGGCCACAATCTCGCTGCCATCACGAGAGTAGTAGGCGAGGAGGTGGGCCACGGGGGCCATGGCGGACGTTACGGGGAGCTCAAACTTCAGCGACTTCGAGTTATTGCCATTAACACTCTCAGACCAGACCGACGTTCCGCGTGCAATAACCTGTAAGATACATTGTGACATATTGAAAATTAGGCAAAAACAAACATCTAGTTGAAAGAAGTCAGGGATTCTAAAATCGTAAGGGTTTTTTACCTTCATAAATAAAGATTCAGCGAAAAAAAATTTCAGATCTTGTACGGACTAATTCTACGTACCAAATCCCTCCTAAAATATACCTGCTATCTTACATTCCCATTGATACTACTAGGGCTTGCAGTATTGCTAAATATGTGCATTACATTATTAATAAAGTTCTACATGTATATTGTTTTTTATTTTATCAAATCTTTGTTGGACTAATAACAATTGCCTCTACTATTTTCAAACCACCAAGCGCAATTTCAAATTTTTAATAAGTGTAGACATTATTAAATGAAATCTTCAAAGATGTATACTTAAAATAATTATGACGAGAACATAAATCAAGAACAACAAAATAAAACAAAAAACAAACAAATACAAAAATACACAGAAAAGACGCTTACTTCGTATTTGATACTCGTCAGTGGCTCTGTACCTTCCACGTTGACCATAACCATGTCACCAGCCTGTGGAGAGAACAGAGGCAGAGCTTTAAACTGTATAACAACTAATATTTTGAAGTTGCAAGTATCATATACATGCCTTGCCATGTCGAGCTTCACAAATGTGATTTTAATTCTCTTTGCTTTAAAGGAGAAAAGCCGAGACTTCCAGAAAAATAGGAGATAACTGAGTGTCCAAAAAAAAAGCATTCATAGTCACCAGGAGTCAAAAAGTTGCAATTGGAATCCCAGTGATTTACACCATTAAAATAGCCTAGCGGGAACAGTTAAACTATTTCTCATTGTTGCAGTGTAGGCTTAGTAGACTCAATCTCTTTTCTGAGTATCAATCTGGACTAGCAATGGTAACTATTTATCAGAGATAGATCACAGTTACCCTTATTACGCTATCATTTGTTCACTTCAATCATTCATTTCTGTGACTCGGACTGTTCTTAAGGGGGGTTCGGAGAGAAGCCGATTGAGTTTCCCGTTGCTGAGAGGAAATGCGCAGTTAAACGAAATGATAACAATCCGACGTATGTGATTATCGTGTGATTATCGTGGTGCTGTCACGCAAATTGTAAATATAAATGATAATGGATAAGTTATTGATCTGAGGTGAACCTTAACTTTTTAACAAATCGGTGTGAAGAAACCAAAACTCTTTGTATCCAACAACAATTAAAAATTTAAATTTTTCTACACACCACACTTTTCATGAACTTTGTGTGCATACAACTCATACATTTCACACACACAAATGAACTGACTAGGGAGGGAGGTTGTAATTAATGTTCAAGTATTTGGATGCTTTTGTTAAACAAAAGAAAAAAACAAATGAGATAAAGGGTATTGCTTCTGATATACCCAAAGTTGCAAGATTAAAATCCACATCGACAAACGAGATAGCCACCTTGATGTTGCTGTCCTCAATGGCCAGCCTGAGGAAGTTGTTGCTCTGAGACCAGGTCTTGGACACAGCCTTCATGCGGGACACACCTCGGAATGTTGCCTGGATCAAACAAAAGAATGTAATGTCGTGTCATTTTAATTGAAATTCGATGGATTGTTGTATAATATATTCTAAATTTTAGAGAATCTAAGTAAAGATAAATGTAAAGTCTGTCTCTTAACGCTCCAACTCAGAAGCCTTTAAAACTTCTTCACGTGCTGCCCATTTTCGTCATATCCATACAAGTAGCCTAATGCTGGTAAGTCGTCTGTTATCAATAAAAGTAGCTCAGCTTCATATTATTGCTGGTAGCTCACTTTAATCTCAAGGCTGGTAGCTCCGTTTAAGATCAACTAAGTCAACTTGATATCAATGCTGGTATCTCACCTTTACACCAAAGCTGATAGCTCACATTGACATCAGTTCTGGTAGATATTTTGGTTAAAAAGTTGGTAACTCACCTTGACATCAATGATGATAGCTCACCTTAAGATCGATGTCGATAGCTCACATTAACATTGATGTCGATGGCTCATCTTGACATCAATGGTGGTGGCTTTCCTTGGTACCAATGCTCGTAGGTCATTTCATTATCAATGCAGTAGCCTCTTGTGATATCCACACAAGTAGTTCAGCCTTGATGTCAATTCTGATAGCTCACTTAAATATCAATTCTGGTAGCCTCTCTTGATATCAATATAAGAAACTTTCCTTGGTGTCAATGCTGATAGCTCACCTTGAAGTAAATGATGATAGTTTACCCTCGAGTCAATGTTGATAACTCACATTGATGTCAATACTGGTAACTCACATTGATGTCAAAGCTGGAGGCTCACATTGATGTCAATACTGGTAACTCACATTGATGTCAATGCTGGTAACTCACATTGATGTCAATGCTGGTAACTCACATTGATGTCAATGCTGGTAACTCACCTTGGTGTCAATGCTGGTAATTCACATTGAAGTAAATGATGATAGTTCACCCTCGAGTCAATGTTGATAACTCACATTGATGTCAATGCTGGTAGCTCTCCTTGAAATCAAGGCTGGAAACTCACATTGATGTCTACGCTGGAAGGTCACTTTGATGTCAATGCTGGTAACTCACCTTGATACCATTGCTGGTAGCTCACATTGATGTCAATGCTGGTAACTCAAATTGATGTCAATGCTGGAAGCTCACATTGATGTCAATGCTGGTAGCTCTCCTTGATATCAAGGCTGGAAGCTCACCTTGATGTCAATGCTGGAAGCTCACCTTGATGTCTATGCTGGAAGCTCACTTTGATGTCAATGCTGGTAACTCACCTTGATGCCAATGCTGGTAGCTCACATTGGTGTCAATGCTGGTAACTCACATTGATGTCAATGCTGGTAACTTACATTGATGTCAATGCTGGTAACTCACATTGAAGTAAATGATGATAGTTCACCCTCGAGTCAATGTTGATAACTCACCTTGATGTCAATGTTGGGAACTCACCTTGATTTCAATGCTGGTAGCTCACATTGATGTCAATGCTGGAACTCACCTTGATGTCAATGCTGGAAGCTCACTTTAATGTCAATGCTGGAAGCTCACCTTGATGTCAATGTTGGAGGCTCACCTTGATGTCAATGCTGGAAACTCACTTTAATGTCAATGCTGGAAGCTCACCTTGATGTCAATGCTGGGAACTCACTTTGGTGTCAATGCTGGTAACTCACCTTGATGTCAATGCTGGTGGCGTTATCTGGAATGTCGATGCTGACTGGTACCACCCCGCTAGGTGGAAGAGTCAGGTTCTGGCCAGGCGCCGGGTAACTTCCTTCGAAAAGGCTGGTTGTGTAGAAGCTCTGATCTGGGAGAAACAGCTCGTACCGTATGGTGGTATAGACTGAGAGTATCTGGTCACCCCCAGTAGGAGGGGATTTCCCGTCAGGTGTTGTTGCCTGAATCTGTTGTGAGATAGACGTGAATAACATATGGTGTTATAGGTGTTAATGATATAGGGTTATATACGTTAATAACATATGGTGTTATGAATTTCCATAAGATATAAATGTTATAGACGCTCATAGAGTATGGTGGTATAGACGCTAATAGCATACTGTGTTATGGATTTTCATAGAGCATAAATTTTATAGACGCTCATAAAGTATGGTGTTATAGACGTTAGTAACATATGGTGTTATGGATTTTTATAAGGCATACATGTTATAGACGATCATAAAGTATGGTGTTATAGACGTTAGTAACATAATGGTGTTATGGATTTTCATAGTATAAGAAATTAATCTTATAGACGATCATAAAGTATGATATAATGAACTTTTTTTGTTAACGACGTTCATAATTGATGCTATAGACCTTCATGGAGTTTGGTGTTTAAGACGTCCATAAATTATGGTGTCAATGACGTTTGTAAAGTATGTTGTTGTATTCTTTAATAAAGTATGGTGTTGTAGACTTTCATAAAGTATATTGCTATAGACGTGCATAAAGTAGGGTGTAAGAGACCTTCATAAGCATGGTGAATTAGACGTTTATAAAGTAAAATGTTTTGTAGTTCGAGTCTCTACAAACACTATGGCAAACATATCTTTTATTTCTTTATTTTCATAGGTTGCACGAAAAATGTCTATTGACTTTCTGAATTCGCAAAGAGAGTGTTAAGGGGCTAAGCGTTGTGTATAACTCATTTCTAATGTTGTCTTACATAGGCTGTGTATGGCAAACCCGGCTTGAAGACATTGGGGGTGTTGTCCAGAAACTCAATCTTGGAATCCTTTATGTAGTAGGTAATCACACTGGTTCCGTTTAGACGGACACCTATTAGGGTGAGTAAAAAAGCGAGAATAAAGCAAAATACAACTTAAAAAAACCGCATATTATAAACTAAATGTCTTTTGCGTATGGACAAATATATTCTCTGCACTCATGCCTGCATCTGCATGCTTCCTCATAACGTGAGGACTAAGTACGGCGGACGTATTTGCAATCTCTGCTGAGGCTATGTTTCACTCTCATTTGTTTGTATATACCTATTTCCACATATAAAAAGAGATATGTTATAAATATTAGAATGGAAATGTCCTTTTTGTGAAACAAGAGGAAAAAGTAGTGGACATGATACTTTACGATGTTATTCATATATACCAGAAAAAAAATCGAGGTAAAAAAGTAGTGGACATGATACTTTACGATGTTATTCATATATAGGAAAAATCGAGGTATCCATTATTTCACCCAGCAGGATTCAAAGCTGAAGGTAGATACTTTTTTTAACATGAGTAAACTAGTAAAAACTGTCCTCATGGTTTACAATACTCACACGAGGTGAGGCCATGCCTAATTAAATTGGGTTAAATTAAAATTCTGAGTTAAATAACCCTAATCATAGGTCGAATTCTGTACTGCTATCCGAACGTCATGCGGAAGCGGTGACCTCTCACTTTTTAAATGATCAATATGAATACTTGATTTATTTCTTTTATTTCAAAGAAGGAATACATTTAATTTAAGAGTAAAAATTCAAATTAAAAGCGTCTGAATGAAATGAAGAGAAAACACTTACTGTACTTTAATGACAGTAAGGCAATAAAACTAGCATATATAGACACATTTTAGTTTAATGTACTGACCAGTCGCAGACTCAGTGACAAAGGCTGTCACTTTGACTCTTGTGCTTAATAATAATAATAATAATAATAATAATAATAATAAAACTATTTTATATTTTTTTATGTTTCCCGTTATTCTTTCAATGACTTTGTCATAGTGTGGGAAACTTAAACCTTGGTGAGATCTTAGCTCTCTCCATACACGCGCCGTAAAGGATCGCTTAGGGCAACCTAGGAGACGTTAAACCCAAGTTTAGGCCCCCTTCCCTCTATCAGTACGACGTCAAGAAAATTAGCATCCAATTTTACTAAGACGTGTGTGTAGCTATATATAAGTTGATGTTGTCTGTTGGCGTTATTAGCATTTTAAGCACTTTAAATGAAGTAAAACATTTGTCTGTTGAGTATAGTTAATCAAAGACAATTCTGTTCCATTTTCTTTTATTTTTTTATTTAAAGCATCGTGAACATTATATCGTCTAAAACAGTTCGACTTACCCGTACTATATCTTATTTTTAAATCAAATGTGATTTTTATATTTGTACGATTCTTTAAGAGAAACATACGCATGTTTTTTTGTCCTCCAACATTGTTAGATCGATGGGTCTGCAAATTTCCAAATTCCAAAAGAAGACGTTGAAAGAGTGGTTCGAATTTATGATAGCACAAGAGTCAAAGTGACAGCCTTAGTAGTAGTAGTAGTAGTAGTAGTAGTAGTAGTAGTAGTAGTAGTAGTAGTAGTAGTAGTAGTAGTAGTAGTAGTAGTAGTAGTAGTAGTAGTAGTAGTAGTAGTAGTAGTAGTCGTTTTGTGGTTGTTGTTGTTGTTATTGTTGTTGTTTTTGTTGTTACTTTTGTTATTACATCTTTGTTGTTATTATTATACAATTTAGAGTTCAAAACTCACGTTAAAAGAAATCTGCGTGGTTTTGGGACTCTTGCCGCAGCGGTCAGGCTCTGTGTCGGGTCCGACGTGGAGCTCAACCAAACCCTTCACATCTTCACCGAAGGTATACCTGAGCAAATACATATATTATGAACTAAGACAACGTAAACCTGAGCAAAATATAAGAGAACCTGGTTCTGGGCAAAAAAACGCATATAGGAACGAGAGACACATTAGCAGGACTTTATATAACTCCATAAGATGGCGGTTATTTTAGCAAGAGAAAGTAAAAATGGGCTAGAGAGCGTGCAAATCACGAAAACAAAAATAGCGAAAGTTATTTGTAAGGAGTATTAATGCCCTTTCACATATCATTGCTATAAAACAGTATCCATGGATTACATTTTTCTCCTCCATGTTTCCTATACATTCTATACAGAGACGTGGATGTAGGTAGAAATTCGATGTATAAGACTTTTAATAGAGAACACTAGCCAACTAAACTACTGGTGCTCCGGTGTTATCTCTCCTCTGTGGTATGATTCGTTATTTCTCCTTATTTCTCTCTGACTCTCTCAGTGTGTCTCTCTCCATCCCCTATATATCATTCCATAAACACGTGTTGTTTAATGCACCACATGTTGTGCTGCAGTAGAGCAAAACAATTCTAGCAGAGTTGAAACTTAAACACCACCAGAAAACTTACTTTGCCTTAACTTTTCCATTGAGAGATATGTCGGACTCCAGGCCAAATGGTGGGAGCTCCACAGTGATCTCGAACCGAGGCAGTTCTTATAAAGTAAGATAACAGAAAAAAAAGCCGTTATGAAAATGTTTGTGTTAAAAACAAACAAAGGCATGAAAGAAAAAGAGTTTGGACTGAAAGATCTTGTACAACCCCCCCCCCCCCCAAAAAAAAAAAAAACAACAACAAAAAAAACAAAAAAACCCAGTTGTGATGAAAATGATAATATACAAAATCGGCTGTACTGGAAAAGGTAAAAAAAAAAAAAAAAAAAAAAAAAAACAAAAACTAACTAAATTGGTACAAAACCCCAGCTAAAATGACAATAACAATATAAATACAATTGTATTGAAAACGATTATATAGATTAAAAACAGTTGTTATGAAAACAGTAATATAGGGAAAAATTAAACCGTTGGAGAAATAGTGTGGAGTTAAAGTTGATAATAAAACACGACTTCTTACCATAGTCGGCTACAGTGAATGTCTGAGTCTGTGTGTCTCCGGTATCCTGCAGAGAGACGCGGACAGATGTGAGATAGTAACACTCGGAAGCAATTTTGACCCAGCAGGAAAAAAATTGCAAAAACTAAAGCTAGGAATGTACCACAAGACAAGCATTCCTTGAAATTCTTAATATGTTTTCTGAAGTTCAGGAAGATAAACGAGATAACGAGATAAAAATTTGCTTACTAGTGCAAGTTTATTGTAGAATAATATTATTTGTATCACACTATATCAAAAGATTTTCACACTGCTCTCTGAAAACTATTACTGATATTATAGTGCACATTATTTTTTATCCGTCTTTGACAATTCACTTTTTTTAGAGAAGGATAGAGTGCAGTATCTTGGGCAAGTAAACACTCATAAATACTTACGAAGCAAAGTGAATGGTGGTGCAGATTTATACAACAAAGAGGTGGTGGGTAGAAGAGTACATAAAACGGTATTATAATAATAGAGAAATAGATCCACGGCGAGATAGAGAGAGAAAAGACAAAACAGAGGAGTCACTTACGAAAGTAGGAGGAGATAGAAGGGGGAGATATATTAATGAAGATAAATGAGGCGCGCGGCTATACCGAGGCTTTCGAAGCAGGTGGTTCGGGGTTCCTGAGGCTTCATTTTTCCCTACTGGTTGAGTCTGTCAATTTGATGTAAAGGGCCAAATCCCAGGTTTTCCGTTTTTAGTTACCGTCGCCTAACATTTCTTAGAAAATACAGGACGTTAGGAGGGAGTTCTCCGATCAAAGAAATGAAGATAAAGAGGGACAGAGAGAGAGAGAGAGAGAGAGAGAGAGAGAGAGAGAGAGAGAGAGAGAGAGAGAGAGATAGAAGAGTACTAAAAAAGAAACGGAGCGAAGCAAAGTCCACGGAATATGTTGAGAAAACAAAACAAAAAAAAATATCGGAAAAAATTGTTGGAAAATATGAAGACGGCGAACGAAGATAAAAATAGGAGATAGGAGATGGATAACTAGAACGAGGAAAGGTATATTAATGAAGATAAATGAGGCGCGCGGCTATACCGAGGCTTTCGAAGCAGGTGGTTCGGGGTTCCTGAGGCTTCATTTTTCCCTACTGGTTGAGTCTGTCAATTTGATGTAAAGGGCCAAATCCCAGGTTTTCCGTTTTTAGTTACCGTCGCCTAACATTTCTTAGAAAATACAGGACGTTAGGAGGGAGTTCTCCGATCAAAGAAATGAAGATAAAGAGGGACAGAGAGAGAGAGAGAGAGAGAGAGAGAGAGAGAGAGAGAGTTGAGTTAAGTTGAGTGTGTTTAACGTCCAATGTCAGCACTATATAGACTATATTGTGAACGGGCCCCACGATTGACGTCTGACAATTGTATGTGCTGCCACACACGAGACAGGGCTAAGATACCATGACTCATATATTAGCCAGTTATATTATACTAAAAAATAAATCTGCCGATCGTGGGATTCAAGCTGCGGACCTCTCGATCTGTAGACCAACGCTCTACCAGTTGAGTCAGAGAGAGAGAGAGAGAGAGAGGAGAGAGAGAGCGAGAGACAGACAGAGAGAGAGAAATAGATAGATAGAGAAAGAGGGGGAGAGAGAGAAAGAGACAGTGATAGAAAGATGAAACAGCGATAGAGTGACAACTGCTCACCTGTATGTCAACATTAATGCTCCAGTAGCCAAAGGTGGGCTGCTCGCTCAGCTCAAACTCACCCTCTATCACACCGAATGGGCCGAGAGTCTGTTTAGGTTCAAGCTTTACTCTGTTGCCATTTGGATCCTGTATAGAAATATAATTAATTGTAGTGTTTCTTTTACTAAGCATATGTACTGAATGCACAGAAAAATAACGACTAAAAGAAGCATCTACTAAAAATCACGAAAAGAGTACTAAGGAAACGGAACTGCATATCAAAGAGTTCTCGGAAGTGCAAGGGCGCTTGTGTACGAATATAATGTTAGGTAAAGATTAATTTACTTTATTCATTATCATTTATATTATAGTATATATACTACATAAATAAACAATAAAAAGTCAAAGCAAGAACAGCACTCACCAAGTTCAACGTACCAAAAACATGTAGGCCATTTGTATTCGATTCTTAGTAGATAATTTAACAGTGTGTGTATGACAATTTATTTGATTTCCCCAATCCTAAAAAAAATGTAAAGGGCTGCAAGCAAAGCATTTTCTTTCCTTTTATATTGTCTACTCACCTTTATTGTATATGATAGATCTCCTTGGTAGGTCTGTAAGCTCGGATAAACAGCGATGATTCTGAAACGAACTGCAACAAGGTACAGATGAGTGGATTTAGTAAATTAAAGATGTAAGATTATGACTATGAGACAATGTAGCTCCATGTTATTTTCATCTCCCATTTTTCTAAAGTTATTAGTTTTTACCCGGTTAAAAATTTTGTTTTGAGTCAAAGGCAGACCAATAAAAGCGCTAGCGATGTCTTGCTTTCCGACTGTATACGCTCTATATAGAGATGAGCCTTGTTTGACTTCGGATGTTCTGGTAAAAAAAAATTGTGCTCTTCTATCAAATAAATAGGAAAAGCAATAGGATTAGATTTAAATGATCTGATATAAGTTTATTTAGGGTATATTTTAAACGTTTTTATATATATTCTTTTGAAAATAGAAGGTGATAAATATTTTTGCCATTATTAGTTCTTTTATATAATATTAAAAAAGAAAAAAAAATTCCTTCATGAGTTTTACAGATGCGGGAAATGAAAAAAACAACAAGAAAGCAAAATGATCAACATTCACCTATCTGGCCTGGCTTGTATATGGCTTTGTCTGTCTGGACCAAGACGACCACAATGTCGTCACTGATGGACAAGCGGTGGACATGCTCAAACTGCAGGTTGCCTTGACCTCGGACTTTCAAGCGGCAGTTGGGGCACCGATCTGTTTCGTTCAGCTACCAAATTGAAATAGTTGTTATAATTATATAAGCGACGGGAATCATTCTTGTGGCATACTATTGAGGATTTGCACAAAAAAGAATTGGCACAAAAATAAAACCATGAATTAGTATAACAATATTATCATTATTTAAGCCTACCACTTGGAAATTAACCACACTACATTTTCTTCCAGCATACACATTAAAATAATACTCCTAGTAATTCTGCCGCATATTTTTTTAATTCCTAACGATACTAAAATAATTATGGTCAACAGCAACAATAGCAGAAATAACATCAAGCTGCTGCTACTACTGCTGCTGCTGCTGCTGCTGCTGCTGCTGCTGCTACTGCTGCTACTACTACTACTACTACTACTACTACTACTACTACTACTACTACTACTACTACTACTGCTGCTGCTGCTACTACTACTACTACTACTACTACTACTACTACTACTACTACTACTACTACTACTACTACTACTACTGCTGCTACAACAAAAACTGTCAAACTTTGCTTTGTCAGTTTGTTTTGTTTCTTTCCAGCGCTGTTTTCATCGTCTTTTTCATGATGTATGGTTTTGCTCTCTTTCTTCCATTTCGTATTATATTGTCATTAGTGTCGCAGTTTCAAAGTAGTTTATTGTAGTAATTTTATGCCATGCCAACCTACCAAAAATGAGAAGGATCCAGGTGCACCTGAAGAAGATTAAAGTTAAAAGAAGTCTTTAACATTTTTTACGTTTTAAAGACTGTACTAAATATGTCAAATTTTTAAATGAAATGCATTCAAATGGATATTTTTAGTTTTCCCACCTAGACTTGATGCTTAGGCAACGAATCTGTGAAACATGTGTTACTGCCTTCCCCTTCCCCTCCATCCTCCTTCTCTCGCTATGTCCTTATCTCTCACTCGTTCTCGCCTCTCTCTTTCTCTCTCTGTGTCCATCTTTATCTTTCTCCCCCCTCCCTTTCTCTCTCTCTCTCTCTCTCTCTCTCTCTCTCTCTCTCTCTCTCTTCTTTCTCTTTCTCCTGTAACTATACAGACTGCGATACTATTTGACAAATATATATAGTGATGAGAACCCTAAGGTGGATGCAATGGTGATGATGAGATGGAAACAACGATGGAAATGGTGAAAAAACATATTGAGCACAAAAGAAAACTATTAAAAGATATCCTGAAGGTACATTTATGATAGATATCTCTATTGATAAATAATATAATCTTATTGATGAAGTTATTCCTTGCGAACCTTGACTGAAAGTATCCGATCTTGAATCGATCGTGGTGACAATATAGTCTCTGATGGTATAGTTGTAGACCCAGCTCTGTAGCTCGACCTCAACATTGACATCAGTTGTGTTCAGGATGTCGATGGACACGTCATAGCTGGAACCAGGGTGTAATTTCTCTGGTGCTGTGATCAGATAGGAGCCACTGTCGAGGAGTTCAACGTGGATTTAACGTGTTAGTTGTTTTATATTTTTCTCATTGCTTGTAACTAGATTAACAAAAAGGTGCAGCATCCTTCTCTACATGTGTTGCTTTTCCTTTAACTATAGGTCTATGTGTTTTAACTCACTGGAGACCAGGGTTTGATAAATCGGTTTGTAGGTAACGACCAAAAAACCTGGAATGTTGTTCAGTAAGTTAAACGCACAAAGGGTTAATACCGTCAATTTTTAATAAACTTCCATGCTTACAGTTACAGTTGAAAGCGAGATCGCACTACGTTAATGATAAGTTACCAAATTGAACAAAGGAAACACAGTTTTGAATACCAATGGTAAATTTGATCTAGTCTTTTAAAATTCTGAATCTAGTTAGGACGGAGTTATCAAAATAATGTTTTGTTTTATTCATTCCACTTAACATGCATAGTAACAATTGTCTTCCCATTAATTTTGTCAAATAATATAGTTCATTTCAACTCTCAATGCATAGACATTTTAAAAGACTGAAACGATGACAGGCACTTTCAAAAGCGTCAGCTCAGACTATATCACTCAAACTGTAATCATTATAAGATAACGCTGTCACCAACTGAACACGCATATATAAAAAAAAAAAAAAACTTAGGTAAAGCTTGTGTTTCGAGTTGTAGGTCTTGTATGTTTACATTACTCTTAGTGAGTTTTTTTTTTCTCATATTTTTTAAACAATCTAAAATCCCAGTGCTAAAACGGACTGCCGTTTTTGTTTGTTGTTGTTTAAAAAAATTAAATTTAAAGTTTATATCCTAAATTAAAATAATAAATGCTACCAAATTGTATTCATCCTGCCAAACCTATTTGCACTACGAGATATTTAGAGTTAAATCAATGAAACTGGTTTACAAATTTTAGTTGGTAGTATTAGTATTAAATTCTACTTACCAGTGACCACCAGGAATCGACAGAAAAATAATCACAGCTAAAGAAAAAAGTGTTGTCATGTTGACTGAAAAAAAAAGAATATATTTACTCAGACTAATATTTTAGTTTATTAAGTTCTTGTGTATAAAAGTATAATACAACCAAATCAGAAACAGGGATAGAAGACATACCTGATATGCAGACATATAAAAACAGTAAGAGAGAGAGAGAGAGAGAGAGAGAGAGAGAGAGAGAGAGAGAGAGAGAGAGAGAGAGAGAGAGAGAGAGAGAGAGAGAGAGAGAGAGAGAGAAAGAGACAGAGAGATAGAGTGGTTTAGAAAGTTAAAAAAAATACATTGAAAACCCTATTACTTAAAATGAAAATAAACTATAATAACAGTAATAGCAGTAATAACAATAAATAGTGAAAAAAAATCGCACTAACAACAGCTGCAAAACAGCGCTACAATATTTCTCTGCATGCTCCACAACTCACCGACTAACGTGCGAACAAAAGAACAGAGATCAGATTGTCCAAGCGTCGCTTGGCAGATCCTCCGCACAGGGATCAGCTGGCTTGCTCTGCCTCTGAAGCTACCGAGTGAGACAAAATAAACAAGCTGTTGACATAAGTGAAACTAGCAGTGCAACTCACATTCTCACGGTAGCAGAGCCCCCTCAGCCTCTTTTATTGCAGATTCCGCTCTCACTAGCGTCGCACATAAAGCGGTATCTAAATGCGTCCAAGGGAATCCCCGAAAACGTATTGGCATCCTGTACACAAGGTCGAAAAACATCTCGCGGCCAGAACTAAGAATTCCCAAGTTAACAGCTGAGCTTTATCTTTAGTGATAAAAAAATATATTAAGTCGACCCGGCATCCCATTAGTTTTTTAGGCGAGGAAGAGAGAGAGAGAGAGAGAGAGAGAGAGAGAGAGAGAGAGAGAGAGAGAGAGAGAGAGAGAGAGAGAGAGAGAGAGAGAGAGAGAGAGAGAGAGAGAGAAACAAAGACATAGACAGACTGACAGACAGAGACAGAGACAGAGGGAGAAAGGAAGGTAGGTATGCGGTACAACAAAATAAAGTTTTCAGTCTTAAAGCAATTGAAAGCAAAGTTGTAGTATAGCGTGTTGTGTTATTTATAAACAAAATAGATGTACATGAAAGGTTATTGCAACATGGTGAGTAAAAGAATGTTTCTTTCAAGCATGATATGAAAGTCATGCTGAATTAGAAGTTTTTTATTGCTGGATTTCTTATCAAATTACATTACATGTAAACACTCAACTTCTAAAATAAAGTTTTCGCACAACGTTTACAAAAACGCCTCTGAGAAAATTAAAATCAAAACTTCCATCACTTGGCGCTTAAAGAAACAACCTAAAATCAGTCACCCTTGTATCTATGTATAGTGTTTTTTGACACTGGAGTAAATTTATATTCTTTTAGCAGAGTTTTTCATTTTAAATATGACTTCCGAAAGGTCGCGTTGATTCAACCAACACACAAAATAGAATTTTGTGATTCTTACGAAACGAAGAGATTCATTTTTACCACCAGTACACAATCTTACGCACACATTCAAAAGCCTCATCTTTTTTAAGGCAAATCGCATACCGTAAACCTGTACACAAAATGAATTGTTAATACGCATAGAAAAGAAAATAAGGATGTATTTGCAAAAGAATTCTTTTTACTTGAACTCCCGCATAATAGATAATAATTATGGCTAACATTTTAAATATGTTGTGTGCATGAGGACTGATAGATTTCGGAGCTTCAACATTTTAGAAAATAAGCCCTGATTTAAAAACGATGGTCCGTTTTTGAAACACATAGTTCTAATATATTTTTTTAAATTATAGCTCAGCATGCTTTCCAAAACACAAATTAAATGTTTTAAATCGCAAACCATTTTACCGTTAAATTGAAAATGTTAGAATAAAGAGCCCAGTTTTAATGACTCTATTAATAAGACTCGTACACGTTCGTTTCAGTCTAACCTTGTTATTTCTAAATTAAAAACACTCATTGAGTCAATTCTCTGTATTATCTTTTTTACACAAGAACAAACACCACTATGTTTTCTATCTGTAAATACTTACATTCATAATTATCCTTTCCATGGGGATGCTATTTACAGTTTTACTCCTGTATCTCAACGCTATGTTTACCGGTTCTTTAAGCACAATATAAAACCATTATACATTAATGTCGAGCGTTCATGTGAAATTCAACGATAGTCGACATTTTCTTAATAATTCACCAAGACAAGCTTTATCAAATCATTTAGTTTTCAATAATATTTTTATCTCTACACATAGTTTTCAGTAACTCAGAGTCAAGCAAACGCGTTCGATGTAGCATTGTTAAGTTGAGTTGTGTAACATAACAACATTTATTACCTGTAGGTGAGCACACACTGTCACCTGATAACTAGAGCAAGGTTTATACTCACTCGATAGTTTATCACACAAGACCCACCTGTTTATCTGTAAGTTGTGTGTCGAGTGGGCGAACCTGTTGGTACACATACATTATATACTCAGGACACGTATGTGGTGTAGCAAGTACAATGGTTCAATCAACTTAAACGGCGTTAAAAGTGCAGTCTTTTAAAGTACCTTAGTCCAGAGTATTAGTTGATAAGACTATTGAACGTACTATCCGTGAATTCTTTTTTTCCTCCAAGTCTTCTGTTTTAGTTACATGTAATAGCAACATTCGTGTAAGTTAATTGGGCGGTTCAATTGATTTTGTAGCACAGCATTAGGTAATAAATTACTAAGTCCTAATTCAAAACTCCAAAGCCGTTTAAATCGAAAAGTGTAAGGGGTGCCCAACGTCATTAGCCTAGCAGTTAATTAATAAAGCATGTTTTTGAAACAAAACTATGGATACAAGTGCTGAGGTAAGAGAAAATTACTGTTGATACAAATTTCAGGCTAAAACATGGCGCATAAAAGGCAAATCGTTAATCCAAAGGCTCGAGGCTTAATGCCAGTAAAACATGGGAAAAAATCACAGAGCTATGGGGAAAATCAAAAGGTACAAAAACAGAACACTGATATTGAGAGAAGAGGTAAGATGGCAAAACAAAGAGATATAAAGGATGCATATTCTTTGTACGTGCAAAGGCGTAAATAAAAAAAAAATAAAACGAAATAGTTTGATTGATTGAAAGAGAGAAAGAGAGAAAGAGAGATAGAGAGAGAGAGAGAGAGAGAGAGAGAGAGAGAGAGAGAGAGACAGACAGACAGAGACAGACAGACAGACAGACAGACAGACAGACAGACAGACGGACAGACAGACAGACAGACTGATATGGTTGAAAAACGATGGAGAAAGAGAGGGAGAGAAAGAGAGAGAGAAAGAGAACGAGAGACATGTAGAGAATGAAAACAAACACAGGCAGAGAGAGATATAGAGACACAGACAGGATGGATGAGAGCGACGAACTGTCAGAATGAAAAAAGAGTGCGTATAATATGTAAAAAATACAGCTTCAAAGGGAGGATACAGAGAGAAGGCAATTAAAACCGTGACAATTTGACCCGAAATATTCACAAAACCAACACTATGCGCTTTTTATCTTTCTTGGTGTTTATTTCCACTGCGCAATTACATGCTGAAGAATGCTACACAACATTGTACAAACCAAAATTTCACAGCTGACTTTAGCCTCCAATGCAACTAGACCCTTTATGTGGAACAAGTTAACCTTAATCTAAAATACAAATCTAGTTCCCAATCTAGTGCAAAATATGTTATCTTTTTTTGAAAATTATATACCACTTCGTAAACGTAAGCACTTTTTTGCAGGAACATACTTTCCCTGCAACTTCTAACCTCCTGAGTACAAATCCAGGCCTATTCTTAACTTTCAAGAAAAACTCAGGGGAACCCCCTAGAAAATCTTGCCACGTTTTCACCAACAGCAGATTTGCGCTTCAGCTCGCACTTTAGCTGCATACCTCTGACTCTGTCTCTCCGTCTCTGTCTCTGTCTTCGTCTCTGTCTGTCTGACTCTTTCTCTCTCTCTCTATCTTTCTCTCCCTCTCTCTCTCTCTCTCTCTCTCTCTCTCTCTCTCTCTCTCTCTCTCTCTCTCTCTCTCTCTCTCTCTCTCTCTCTCTCTCTCTCTCTCTCTTTCTCTTTCTCTCTCTCTCTTTCTCTACCCCTCTCTCTATCTTTCTCTCTCTCTCTCTCTCTCTCTCTCACACACACACAAGTATTTGCTAAAAACTGCAAATTTAAGAAAATGGTGTGTTATTGACTTATTACTTCACCATGTGTTGCTTCGACCAAGATGTGGAGAACAGAACAAAACAAAGGCTTGAAAGAGGCTAAAATTTCTGTTTTCATAGGAGCCCGATAGCCCAGTCGCTAGTCCACTGGTCTGCGTGCAGGGTAAGGTACACTTGAATCTTAGCTGGTACCGCCATCATCATTTTGATTGTCCCGGTAAGAGTACATAAACTGTAAACTTGTAATGCACGTTTCGATACCTTCAAAATGATATAAACTGTCAAAGCAGTGGGTGTAGCATAACAATAGGATTATAAAATGTCAACCGATATGGCGCCGTAAGTGTATCGGCTTAAAAAGCACCAAGTAAATAAGACACAATAGAGGAAAAATCAACCTTTTTTTAATACCTCTGCCCAACAAGTGTCGGGACAGTAACAGATAAAATACAAAATAAGGATTGTTTGTTTTAATGTTGCTAGTCCTTATACCTTGTCAATTATAATTTACTTGCATACAATGTGACACTGGAATTTGGAAGGGCCTACTTTAATTTCTATTCTATCTCTCTTCACTTTCACACTTGTAATAAATCATCTTTTGCAAAAGTAACAGCCTAAATTTGTTTAATCGGACCAGACTGCGATGTCACCGAGGTGAAGGGAACAACTAGAGGAGACAGATTGAGACACAGGTTAACAGAGAGGTAGGAAAAGGGAGAGACGGTCGCGGATAGAGAGAAGGGGAAAAGACAGAGACAAAGGTTGAGAGTGAGTGAGAGACAGACAGATACAGAAAAAATGGGATAAAACGGTAGAGATAACGCTAGATACACACTGAGATATCAAGGAAGTGCGGGAATGAGACATAAAACTATGGAGACAAAGCATTGATTTACGACTATGTTATTATTTATTCCTGTTTGAAGAAATCATTATTCATAATTTAATTTACGCCGGTTGAAAATTGTTAGGAATTATAGGAGAATCCCAGAAATAATGCCATTGTGTAAACAAAATAACTATAGCCTATTCGCTGAAATGCTAAATCTGCTCCTTTCCTACACTTCTACAATCTAAATCCAACATCTAAATTGGATTCAGATCTAGAATCTAGTTTCTTGGCGTTGCAAACATTTCTTTACAAGAAAACTTATTGGTAATAGAATGTGAATTTTTTAAAAATTGAAACTGGCTCCATTAAAGGATGTACTTTACAACATAGGACTGCATTTCTCATATTTTTAAATCATATTTTGAAATGTTTTTTTTTTTTACTTTCGAAACCCACAATTTTTGTTTCAGACATAGATCCTAAATTGTGAAATCTGTGTCTGAAAATAATCTTCGTTTGACAAATACATTTATAAAGAAGAAATATGTGACTGTTTAGATCTAGGTTCATTTAATTTTGTTTACTTTAAATGTGGCTTCCAAACATACCGAATAAAAAAAATAAAGAAGAGGAATGATACATTAAACAATCACTTTGTCTTCAACCACCATTGGAAAAAATGGAAATGTTTTCAATTTTGTTTTAAAACACAGCTGTGCTATCGATAAAATTGAAATGACTTAATGAGCAATTAAAGAAAAGAATAATTATCTTCCTTTCTTCTTTATGCGATTATTTGTAGGATTGGTTTAGCAAGTCATGGAGTTCTTCTAATTCTAGGAAACACATTATATAATACGCTGTTGCTTTTTACTACATAGATACACACATTGGAAATAACGACACTTAATTTGGTCTTTAATTTCATAACGCAAACAGATGCTAGGCATTTTTAACAGATAATTATTTCATTCAATGATTAGATAGACAGTTACTAGCACATAAGGTAACCACCAGTACCCAAGAGACACGCCCATCAGCTATTCATCCAACGGTTTCCAAGAAATCTACAGTAAATACAGGATGTTTTCTAGTGGCAATAATTTTTGTTTTAAGAGGCTTGATTGCTTGATTCTTCACTAACACTACTGACAGATCGAGAGAGAGAGAGAGAGAGAGAGAGAGAGAGAGAGAGAGAGAGAGAGAGAGAGAGAGAGAGAGAGACAGACAGACAGACAGACAGACAGACAGACAGACAGACAGACAGACAGACAGACAGACAGACAGAGATAGAGACAGAGATAGAGAGAAAGAGCGAGAGGGAGAAACAAAGAGACAGACAGAAATAGAGAGAAAGTGAAAGAGACAGAGAGAGAGAGAAAGAGATATATTGTATTACAATTTTCTCAATATTGTCAGAGGTACATTTCATAAAGAAAGATTTCAATTTGAAAATCTTCATCATTAGCCTCATTAAAACCAGTCCTAAATCCATTGAACCTTTGTTTACAAAATACATGAGGTCAGGTGTCAGTTAAAAAGAGCTGGTAGCTCATTTGGTTAGTGCCCTGTCGAGTTGGGATGGAGATCCCAGGTTCAAATCTCAGCCCGCCTCTTGTTTGAATAGTTCGGTACACCTAGGGTTTCAAAAACTACTCAATAATTGCATTTGATTTTTCAAGGGAAAACTTAACAAATTCAGCTCCACTAAGATGCAAATCATTAGTTTATCGTTGAATTGCTCTAACCATTTCAAACAAAATTTAACTTACACGCACAGATACTGGTAATGCCTTCAACCTCAACTGGCCACGGATCCCACATGCCTCGAGTGTGCAAAGAACGGACAGGGGGTCACTCGTCAAAAGATGGGCAGAGGCGCAAGTCGTCGGGCTCCGGAAAGCACAAGACATCAAATTTCAAGATTGGCTCTAAGGATCGTGCGCACGGCAAAGGAACCACCTCAAGTTTCAGGTTAAATAGTGATCGGTACTTTTGCGAAAATGGAGATATAATTTGTGTACATAAAAATTATGCAGAAACAATGTAGGGGTGATAAAATGCATGAGAGTAAAAGAGGGAAACTTTAGAAAAAGAGCAAAGGACAGGGCAAGATAGATCGCGGAATAGATATATTGGTACAGAGAGAAAGGGTGCTGGGGTGAGAGAAACAAAATTATAGGACAAGAAACGGGAAAAAAAAAAGAAAAAGAAGAATATTTTTAATTGAAAGCACTATGTTGTTACAGGAAAAGAAGAGAATTTTGGTCGTTCTCTTCATTTTGCATATGTCTACGCATCTCTCTTTAAATTTTGCTCTTTGCCTTTTGAAAACTCCAGCGCCGGTTTTCGCATTGCATCCACGACTCCTCACGTTGCTAAAATCGCTAAAAAAGAAATCACTAGGAAAGAAAACTCCCCCAAGACGCCAGGCAAAGGAGAAGGCGCAGACATCGGACATGGCTGTGACAACAAAACTGGAGATGTAACCGTGGTGACTAGCGTGAGGACCAGAGGTAACGTGCGTGCCCAGCGCGTCAGTAAAATTCCAAAGAAAAGACAAACACCCGGGTCTTCGCCGACAAACTACAAGAGGTTTGGTAGGTAGATCTTGCTATCTGGACATTGTACGTCATCTAAGCTTAAGTAATTGTTTTTGCAATAATTATGGGTTACACTTTAGTTTTAACTTTTGAGAATAGTCTGTTAGTTCTAAAACGCAA
This sequence comes from Elysia chlorotica, assembly GCA_003991915.1. Taxonomy (NCBI): domain Eukaryota; kingdom Metazoa; phylum Mollusca; class Gastropoda; family Plakobranchidae; genus Elysia; species Elysia chlorotica. The sequence goes on from RQTK01000501.1 coordinate 263,560, forward strand.
TGTCTTCAAGGTTATCTTTTTTTAAAGTGGCAAATGAGTGTGCCTTCTGTTCAAGTGATTACTCCTAAATCTTTTTTTTTTGGGATTGTATTTGGCTTGCAGTCTCTCTAGTCAATAGTTGCTAGTAAAGTCATGATTTTGTGATGCGTGTCATAATACAGTCATATCAGTCCATTGCTAGATAATCAATTGTGGTTTATGTTGTTTAATTCCACTGGTCTTCTATAAAACTATTAATAATTTTTTAACATAGTTTTGATTCTTTATCTTCTTTACCTTGTCGTATTCCAATTCAGTCACCTACACCATTGTCTCAGATAAGTGGTGGACTGGCTTCGGTTTACACTAAAAGTTAAAGAAAGGCTGAAACTGTAAAAAAAACATTTATAAAGGAAAGAAAAAATGAAAACGGTCTCTAACAATTCTTGCATACTCGCGTATCTCGCACCAAGGTAGAAGTGACTTGGATAAAGTGATTTCAAATGGCCATTTAGAACTTGCATAAAGTACTAATTTCACAGTGAATTTACTGCGATGGATTTTCTTGGATTTTTTTCCAATTGTAGGCTGCTCATCCCAGATGGAACCTCGGTCGACAGCTAGTTCGCCAAATCCGTACCTTCAACTCCAGAATCTAGCCACATTAGAGATAATAAACAAGGCATCAGGTATGGGTGTAATTTACTGTATTTAAAATCAAATGTTATGGCCCTATAAAGGCACGTTTCCCCTAATCTGATGGCCCACAGGATTACATTGCAGCTGCTGCCAAGGTTCCATTCTAAGGACTGTACACTGACATTATTTACCAGTAAGCAGGGATCGTCAAACTAATTTTGTGCCATCTTTATAAGGTTTAAGCATTGGCCATTATTACAGATGGTACTTTTACGACTCCAGGCTAAATATTAGTATTATTCATGGAGGGTAATATTATGGTCTTAAAAAAATTACTACTGAATCGTTGCAAAATAAACCCAATTTATAGAGTACTTTGTAACTGTTGTACTGATACTGGTTTTATCATCATCGCTAAAGACAGTGACCGTTTTCGTAAAATGTCACGTAGTTTTAGACTATTTGGCTTTAATTAGAGGTTATTAGTCAATAACCTTTGTCCCTATTCTAGCACAGGGCGTAAGGTTGCTTGAGAGACAACCATTTTCGCCCACTGTAATTCATACTAGATATTTATTTAGCGGGTCATGTTGAGAATCGCTATTATACTGATCAAAATCATATGCTCTTAATTTTATTTTAATATCGCCCTCTACACGATTATTAAAAAAACCCTGAGAATTATTTTCAGGTTTCAGAAAAATACTCGAAACCGACCCTACCTTAGGGCTGCCTTTTTCACATTAAGAAAAGAGAGAAGTCTTTCTTTTTCGTCGCAATGAAATTAAACGAGAAAGCATTTTCATTTTCGAAAAGTGCGCAAATTTGGACTTATCATTATAAAGAATGATGTTAGAATGCGTTGCAAGATCTATCTAGAAATCTAGATCTATAATTATTGTCAAAAAGAATAACATTTTTTTTAAGTGCACTCGAAAAAGCGTAAACTCAAATCAACAGTTTGTTTTGTAAATGTTGTTATTCAAGAACTGTGATTTATTAAAAAAATTTTTTAAACAAATAATATAATATTAATCGAAAAAAGAGTGTAAAATGAAACAGCGTTCTTTGCATTTCTTGGAAACGTTTCTGATAGCATGAAAGAGTTAATAATTATCAGCAACGTGGCTTGTTCCCTACTGAAGAAAAAGGAGCATGAGTCTCATAAAAACTGAAGAAAAGAATATTTAGGCAAAACAACAACAACAGCAACAACAACAACAACAACAACAACAACAACAACAACAACAACAACAAATCCCTCTACTCCACTCCATAAAATAAGCAAACAAATCCATGCTAGGTCTAACCAATTAAGATAGGGTTTGTTTAAAAGAAAAAAAGAAAATCAATTTAAAAAAACAAGTAGGAACAATAACAAATACAACAATAAAATACAAAATTAGTACAAAGCACTTTGGTGTACACACATAGATCTATAGTGCTCCGCACTACCGACTGTATAAACATATTTATTAAATCTTTTTATATTTATTTTTAAGAAATCATCAGTTAAATTTTTAGTTTTCCATTACACAATTATAACGTGGGTTTATCTAGTAGACTAGACAATGTAATCAAATTTCGAGAGACCTTCATGGAAATGCTAAGAGGGTTATCATAATAAAACAATTCCCTAATCTCTTTGAAGTTCTACAAATATTTCCATGGCTTAAAATTTAAAATTTAAATAATTTTTTAAAAATTAACAAATGAAAGTAAGAAACAGTATTGAGTACAATAATTTTTTTTTACACCAGTACACTTCAAATGCAAAACATATTTTCAGATCATAAAAGTGCGCGCTAACTATCTGTCCGAAAAAGGAGAGGACAATTATTCTGACCTTTCCAAAGTACTCCAGCCGTCATGTTTATCGCAGTGTGATATAACTTTCAGCAAAAACAGATAAAATAAATAGCATGAACCATCGTCCATGACGGAACATTGAACCCATTCTATTTTTTTTTATCTTCAGATGAGAGAACTAGTTGCGACCCCGTTCTTTGAACGTATTCAATGAGCATGATTACACAGAGAGTAATCCGCGATCAGAGACCAAAATTAATCAGCATATTATTTCAGAGCGTTATTAGTAGATGAACAGTTGTTAAACAAAAATTGTATGAGAAGAAAACAATTGTTTGTTTTACAGAGACAGGGAAAATTTCATACGATACTGTTTAATGAGCAGGATAATATGGTCTACTGATAGTTATCCGGGATTGGAAACGAACATATTCCATAAAGATTTAGGGCAGACGAACGGGATTGTATTATAGGCCTACACACTATAATTATGTAGGCCGTAGGTACAATATCGCTTTCGAAAATACGCACTATACGCACTTTATAGTTATAGCATTTTTGTGTCAAAATCTTGCTATATGTTTTTTTTTTCTTTCAATAAAATCATCACTTAATCTAGCCCCAGAAGAGAGCTTTATTTTTTTCCTAGATTAATGTTTTCTAGGTCTCAAGAAAAATTAATAATATACATTGTGGAATATCACATTGAGATATATGCAGAACTTGCGCTCATTCTTTGCGTACAGCAGAATTTTGACAGAAACGCTATAGCGTATAGCGTGTACTGTATTGTGGCAGCTGGTAGGTATAAAGTGAAAAAGAAATAAGGACTAGGGATAGAACGCACAAACATTACGTACTTACGTCTCGTCGTAAGCCTTCTTATTCTTATATTGTTACGACAAGACGTAGGATACGTCTTGTTTGTGCATTTTATCTTAGGTCCCGAGGATGGGGACCACTATTGTCGAAGAGGTGTACAACCAAAACGCCAAAAAGACTAGCCTAGGTCTGCATGCACAAAAAGTAAGCTATTCTACACATGGGAAGGCAAGCCTAATATGTCAATTATAGAAAAAAAAGTTTGCTCGGGCCTAGTATTTATATCCTAGCCTTTTCTCAAGGAGCGTTTAGGCCTAGATCTAAATAGGCAGACAAAAATAGAATAAGCACAAAAGAGTATGCCTATTTAGATCTAGATCCAGATCCAGATAGGCCTAGGGTAGACCCTTGCCAGTCTAAGGGTTTACAATGTGGAAAAAAGATTTCACGGAAAAAAAAGAAAACACAGAGGGAAAAACAATACAGAATTTAAAAACGCACAAATGTATTACGCATTTCCATTTACATTCGAATCTATAGATGTGTGAAATTTTTTGAAATGCTTCTTACTGTTGAACACACCCCACATTTCTTTAACACACTAAATAGATTTGTGTTGGGTTTATATTTTCAAAGGATTTACCCGACATTGGTATGGTAAGTGGACCACGCAGTTTTGTTTCCTTTGTTTTATAAATTAAAGGTAAGTTATGAATTATAAAGGTGCAATTGCACTGGACAAGAATGGAGCTGCATTCAAGAAGATCGGTGCTATAGAAATGAGCAAATATTGGCATTTTTATATAGATTTCTACTCTCTTTGTTTAAGGAAAATGCTTCACGTTCTTTCAATAAACTAGTTGAAGGCCCGCGATTTCGCTGGATTAAAAGTTTAACTCAGTACCCATGTTGGCATAGATGTTTTTATTTTTACAGGCATTATTGTACTGACAATCATAAAATCAATGCTGATTTGAAGACAACATTATTGGTGCAGCCTGTCATAGTTATAGAGTTCTCTGATGGCGGTATCAATGCAAATTGCAAGCCATTATAGCTACATACAACTGACCATGAGTTAAAACTGACCGTGGCAGATAAATTCGAACTTTTGTCAAAGTTTGACCTTGTGACTTATTTATAGTCATGGCATAGGACGGTTTTATTGAAAACTGTCTCATAGTGAGTGTGAATTGGAGATGACAGTCTTTTTTTGTTAGTGCAAGGCGTGGAATGAATACAATAATTTTTATGTCAGATTCCGTAAGAGCAACACTGGTAGGCCGGTTGGATTTTGACTATTAATTCAATGGGGTAGATATTTTGATCTGTATCTCTACTTGCTATTGAATCTGGACTGTGCTAGGTGTGTTTAGTAGCAGATGTCAATTTGTTCATCATTTTATCATTGATGTGATCTACCTTTTTTAATGTGAAACAGGTATTCTTTACTGTAATTTTCAATGTAAACTCTAATTAAACTTCGCTCATGATACAGTTGAGTCATGTTTCTTGGTCAAATATTATTAGATCTAGATTCTAGATTATTCCTGAGTCAGTTGTCTTTGTTTTTAAGTGACTGGATATGTCAGCGGTGATAAACATTTTAAAATTACCGCTTTCAAGCGCAAAAGTGCACAACGTTTTTTTGGGGGGTTTTATTGGGTTTTTTTTCTCTTTCATGAACGCGCTTCTTTTACCAAACGGGTGTTGAAAGATAATAATAATAATACAAATTGGCCTTTGCGGCATGAGTATATTGAATGTTTATATAATATCAAAGGTCAAATAAAATATTACTTTTAAAAAAATGGTGGTCATGTCTCTCGTCTGATGTATTGTGGTTCATAAATAAAAGGTTTTGTATTTTCAAGGGATTGAGGGCAAAAATCGAGGCGGGGAGTCCACAATAAGCACTACATTTTTTATATTTAGATAGTATTAAAAATAAGTTGAAAAACATGAATAATACCTAAAGAATAATAGGTATAATATACTTATCTCTTGTCAGCGTTTTGAATTAAAATCTGTTGGACGACTCATAAAAGCATTATAAGTAAACATAGGAAATAGATCATTATAAAGATATTTAAATGATTTTATAAGCTCTTTCTATCTCAAAATAATTATCGAACACTTTTCTATTGAGTTCCTACTATTCTTAACATAATGCAGTACATAATTATGCTTATATTGTTCCCTATTTTATGCTAAAGGATAATGGTTGACTGTCACACACTCCACAATGTGACCTTATCCTTTCCTCCGTATTTAGAGAGATAAATACATGTATCGCAGTAAAAGGTCACAGAATCTATTTCAGCATAGTATGCGAAAAGTACAACCTGTGCTCAGCATGGGACAAGACAATGGTAACCACGTAAATAAAGGCGAACTTATATGCTGTGTTCTAGAAGGACACATTTTTCCTGTTGAAATCACAATCGCATGAATTTAAAAAGTAAAAGTTAGTATATTGATAACATTGAGAAAAAGGAATAATAAAAGTTAGAGTTTTACTATATAAACAAAATATAGTATGTAAACATTTTTAATCCTATTTCATTTTTTTATCATTGTATAAAGCAGACCCCACCAGCTTTTCATAAAATAAAATTTTAAGCTTTGTTTACTAGCTTGTGCTAGTAATTATACAACTCTCAATATTTTTCAAGTTGGGGACTTTCAAGTGGGCTAAACATATACCCTTGACCTACTAATGTTTAAAATGTTCAAAACATCCGCCTTTTTTTGATTTAGTTTACAATTTTCAAACCGTTACTTTTAATTCTTCACTATGGTGAAAGGAAAAGACTGGAAATTTATTGGAAACGCACCTTAGTATAGTTATAACAAAAGTTTTGTCAATAACATTTTATAACACAGTGAAAAAAATGTTCTACGATTTTAAAAAAAATTGCCTTTACGCATAACTAAAAAATGAGTAAAATTCTAAATTTCTACCTGTTTGTAAAAAAGGAATAATGATATAAAAAATGTGGGGTGAAAAAATAAAGACAATGCCTTCATCACTGTTGTGACGAAGTTTCAGTTTTCTATAATGACAAATAGCTAAGTCATAGGATATTGCGAATTTGAAAAAAAAAGCAAAATAAATCTAAAAAATTACAAATAAATTGCAACATCATGTCTGTAAGATTATTTTTTTCATAGAATAAACATTTGTATCACTTTAAAGCTTTAAACACAAACAGAAGGTATTACTTCAACAAAAAAGCCTCGAATCCCCGAATCGACTATTTGAACCATATTTAAGTAAGAAATACTAACACATGCTCTTAACAACACCGTAACATATTCTTGATGATGCTTTTCAATCTTTGATACTAGTTATCATCACACCAAGTGGCCTTCGAATTATAATAAGTCCTTTTAAAACCTCGGTTATGGGAAACTCTTGTATAGAGGTTCTAAATTGTGTACACATTTAAAAACAATGACGGCATAAATGGTATGTTTTCATTTACATGTAGTGACAAAAACTTTTTTAAGAGAGGTTAAGTATGATCACATTGTCTTTCCTTAAAAACCATGGTTTTATGTCTTTTTATTATTTTGAAAAGTCGATCCAATATGAGACCATAGCGAAAAGCCTTTATTTTGTGCTATCAAGTTTTGAAAGAACCAAAGACTCTTATTCGGTTGACACGCCAAATAAAAAAAAATGATCAACTTTAAAATGCACATTTTTCTTTTAAACCCAGGATTCCTGATTTATGAAATAGTAGCACGGTAATAGTTCATAATTATGATCTAATTACCACAAATAAAAATACATTTTATTTTGAAAAAACTGCTAAGAGTTTTTATACATCTTAAATATTCTCTTTTGAAATAAAAACACATTATTACATCAGATATAAACGTTTAAAAACATAGACAAAATGCTCAGTTTTATTAATTCTCAATGGTTTAAAAACCATATATATCAAAACCAAAGTGAAAGGAGGTGGCATTTCTTTAAAGATTCACATGTAATCTGTCTTGTGTTGTTTTAGCATCATTTTTGTCTCTAGATTCATCAAAACGTTGTATCTGATTTTTAAAAATAATTAATGTCATTATTCCTCAGAATGTATAGCAGTGCGGCCTAGGTCTGGCCTTGCAAATCAAAACCTGCCCACCCCATCGCCGCGATCATCACCCACCGCCAAACAAGATGTGGGTTTAGACGCTCCCCCTTCTCGTAACTTAGATAAGGATGGCAACACGCTAGAGACTGCTTTTAACAGGCGAAGTCAATCGAGCTGCTCAAATGGTTCTGAAAGGGGATGCAAGACTGTCGCCAGGGATGCCACTAACAGACCAGCCAGTGCAAGACGACCAGGGGTATTGTTGAAACGTCTATGGAGAACTCTCGACTTTTGCTTAACGTCTCCTATGTACTCCAGAGAGAGACTATACTGCGATTTGGTAGCACGATTGGTGGTCTAAGGGTAATGTGCAAACAAAACTAAGCACTGTTTGTGGAAGTATGGAGACTTGATCCAAATAATATCTTAAAAGATAAACGTTGTATATAATTCAGCGGTGCAGATTTAATACAAACAATCTTGATCTACAGTAGGACACTTTAACAATGGTGACATTAATATTCGACTGTAACAATTGATTTAACAGCGTCAACAACTACATATTGACTGATATATTCATTGTTTATATCTACAAAGTTTTCTTTTTTCTCCTAACAAATAACTTGGTATTTTTATCTACAAAAAGACACAATTAAGTAACTACGAACAACTTCAGAGTTATTTTCGGGCAGTGATAAGAAAAACGGGAGCGGATATTTTGAGGTTCTCTGCTTGTTGGACAACAGTCACATATTTTTCCATCAAAAGGAAACAATATCTAGTAAAACACTTCTCTATAACAAAGGATTTCGAATGTTTGGATGTTTTCAGGTATCCTCCAGCGATGGGGGGGACGGGTGTGGGGGTACAGGAGGCACCCCTAGAGCCGCAGACCGTCGGGCCCATTCCCCCAACCTGTCCAGCTCCAACAGGAAGAAGCCTGCGCCCGCCGCGAGAGACGACAGACAGAACAGGACCCGATTCTCCACTGCTCCCCCTGAGCAGGAGGACGACGACGACGAGGATGATGAGACAGGAATGCCACAAGGTTGGAAAACTCGTTTTAGGCACCGTTACAGCCAAATCCAGGAGCTAGTTCTTTTCAGGAAATGACCGCGGAAACTAACTAAATATAGTTTACCAGGATGAAAACCCACAATGAATGATTTTAAAATTGGAAATCGGGCAGATTATATACTGGAAACCATTCTTTACCTCATAGGCAGCACAACCCAAAAAAGACATGTAAATTGAAGAAAATATACTTATCCTTAGAAAAAAGCCTTTTTGATCACTTGAGGTTGTAGACCCATACCAATAGTATACAAATAAAGAAAAACAAACTACACAACTATGAAAAGAAGAATCGTATAACAGTTTTTTAAAATCTCAAAACATTCTCTTTCTGTATTGTTTTTTCCACCAATTCACAGCTTTTTTTAAACTATGGGAAACCACGTGAGAAAATGTGAACCGTTTTGAATTGAAAATATAGTAACTACCAAGCATACCATAGTCTTGGTCTATTATATAATAATAGCAACAAAAGTGTAAAAATAAATATCAGTCAGTCAATCACAAAGAATGCCAGATTTTTGACAGAACAGAATAATACAATATGTGGACTCTCTTTCCCCAAACTATCCACTGGAAAGCTGTGAGGCTGCCCGAGACTAAAACAGGCGAGCCGGCGACTAGTCAGGATATCGTCAAACGCCTCCACAAAAACGAGATGGAGAAAATCGCCAGGAGCGTGAGGCCATCTCAACTGATGAAGCATCTCTCGGATGCCGGCTACTT
>RQTK01000501.1:273963-310207 GCA_003991915.1 Elysia chlorotica
AGTAGTAGTAGTAGTAGTAGTAGTAGTAGTAGTAGTAGTAGTAGTAGTAGTAGTAGTAGTAGTAGTAGTAGTAGTAGTAGTAGTAGTAGTAGTAGTAGTAGTAGTAGTAGTAGTAGTATTGTATTGCTACACTTCACATTTAGCCTGTCTATCCAAGGTGTTAGTCTGTCATGACAGCCTGACGTGGGTCATACCCTACATCAAGTTTTGTATGACGGCAGTGAATGATTATAATCTGGTCCATGTCTCAGAGCTTTCATTACATCGAGTAAACGTGGGCGTTTCCCTGTTTAAGATATAAACCATATTAACTTGTATATCTGCCGTCATCTTTTGGCTTGAGTTTTGAAAAAAAAAGTCTTAAAACAAATTCGATACATATGCCCCTTTTTCCTTTTATTTGGTATAAACATAAACTAAAATTATCTAAGAGTTTTAAATATTTGCTTTGTACTATGGTATTGATGATTCGTCAAAACATGCTCTAAAACCTAACAAAAACAATAACTACCTTCACAAGATAAAATGATGACTAACTTCAGCTATTTATACTCATTTTTAGAGGTAATATATTGTGCGTCGTCAATTAAAAAATGTATTTGAATCTATAAAACATAGTGACTTAAGCTTATTTTTTTTCAACATCTTCTCTAGTCAAAGCCTTAACGTAAGTTTTGACCAGAAAAAGCGAAAAAACAAACAAACAAACAAACAAACAAAAGAAAACAAATAAAACAAACATATTCGATAATTGTGCTATTTAATTTTTATTGATCATAACAAATTAAAAAGCATGAACTAAAATATTTCAAGGGTATTAAGATCTCTGAAGCCTTTGGTAAAATGTTATATAAATTTATGTTACAAAACATTATCTTTACCTTTATCTTCTACAATAAATATAGACTGTAGCCGTGTTAATTAATTAACCACAAATACAGTAAAAAGTATTGTAAAAAAATCTAAAATGCCCCATTGTTTTGTTATATTTCGAAATAGTTTGATTTGACATTGGGCTTTTGTAACGCTGACTCAAACAATATCAAAACAATTAAATATTCCATTTTTTCTTGTATTGAAAAGTTGTTCTCTCAGTCACAATACAGATATGATGTCACAAAGACCTCACACTTTTGGAATCTGTAAACCTTAGAGTAAATTAAAAACCTTTTTTTCTTTTATTCAACCTAATAAAAAAAATAAAGTATTCACAGATGCGCGAATGTTTACAACAAAATCGACTAGCAAGATTAACAAAATAACTATAACAAGATGTTTTATTTATAACTGATCAACAAAGCTCCTTCCTCATAGTAGCAACATAAACTAATCATAACTTTACAAAGACTTGCATTTTTTCTTTAAAAAAAAATATGTAAAACTATTAAAACATAGCATTTTATAATTTAAACATTATAATAGTTATTATAACTAAAAAACAATTGTAAAAAAGCGTTCATTTATTTATTGTCTCACAGCATAAAATGTACTGGACACAGTTTTTTTTAGTATTTTATATTATTCTACCGATCACAACGATGTTAAATGTGTGTGTATTATAGTTTCTAGTGTACCAAAAATGCATTTCTGCAAAGCAGGGAAGTGGACATGAAGTGGCTATCCACAAGAACGCATTTTTACTGGTTTTAAATTTAAGTAAAAATTTTAGATAATTATAATTCTACCTAAAATGTTCTCTGTCCTGATAATTATATTGTATAATCAAATGGTTCATATTACAAACCTAGTGAACTGTATTTTTAACATTAAATTATTAAAACAATATTTTTACTCTTGAACCATACATTTATCTTTCTTTACACACAACAAGTTTAACAATAATAACAGCAGCAATACCCAAGACATAATATACTAACCATAAAATGTAAAGTCAGCAACGATGACTACTCACAGATTGGAAAAAATATTGTATCACGTTTTAAAACAAATGTACAAGACAAGTATGTATTGGTTCAGACAAATTTGCCCGAACACCAACAAGTACACACATTCATAAATATTGAAACACAATAATTATTATAAATATTTGAAACATTTTTCTTCTTCAATGATCACAGCTAATGTAACGAAATTTTACTTTTTAAAAGTAAATTATATACATGTCATTTTAACTTGTTTAAAATCAACACTGTACAGAAGCAAACAAAACGCACACACAAGAAAAATTAAAACAATAACCCTTTAGTTACGTTTAAAGGAAAAGACATTGCGCAGCGCTCAATTAACACATTATTTGAAACTAATTTAATGAGTGTTTTTAATTAGCAGGTATACACAGATTTATATAACTTGTACCTTGTTTAAAAGGGGGGGGTCGCAAGTGCTAGAGTGCTGGGCTCTCAATCGGGCGGTACCCACTCGTCCAAATGTATCTGTAGTATTCCGTCGACAACTAAATGGGTCGGCTTAACCAGAGATCCCGGTATATCCGTGATGTTTCAGACTTACTCTATATAAAAATGGCAAACATTTATTTAGTTTTAGTACCCATCGCCGTATTGAGTCCCAGGCAGAAACCTAGAAGATTTTCAAAGAGGGAAGAGCCTCTCTACCACTAAGAACTTTATAATTTTTTTTTTAAAGAAGTACGCCACAATCATTCCACTAGTTTTGTCTTGAGGCACGAGGTCTGAACCATTTTGCAGTCACTTTACCAAAATTGTCACCAGTCTATCTCTAAGTTGTTGGCATTTCAAATATAACTTTTTGATTGCCTTTATAAAAAGAGGATTATTGGAAGTTACTATAAAAAATTAGCAAGAAGTACTACTGATTATTAGAATAAATTATGAGTATGACTGTATGGACTGCTAAAGGAAATCTTTATGTAGGGTGAAAAATATAGTTTTTTTATAAACAAAAATCTGGTTATAAGGTTGAGTCAGGTTTGTTCACAATGAAAGACAAATTGGGGGCAATGTTAAAGTATCGATAGGAAAATCGTAAAATAAAAATTACAGAGTATATGTTTTTAAATTAATAAATGCTTTTGATAAAAACAGTAAAAACAACAACTGACGCTTGGTATTTCTTTCAAGAACAGCTGATGGAAATGTTTTATATATATGAGAGAAGATAAACAAACAGATGGAGTATATTATAGTAAGTACATTTTACAATAAGAAAAATGAAAAATATGATCAATACTTTTGAAATAATGAAAACGCTGCAACAAAATCATAATAAGATGAAAAATGAGTATTTGTATCACTATTGACAAAGAAATGTATAAAAAGTCGTCATGAAATCACACAGATAAATTGTACACCCAATTTCCTAGAAACCATTAACATGCCTCTCTTTCACTCTTTCTTTCTCTCTCACTCTCTCTCTCTCTCTCTCTCTCTCTCTCTCTCTGTCTCTTTCTTTCTCACCTTCACTGGTAATACACTTATTCGAATGTACAGTATAACAAGGCACAAAAATATAATGATTAAGTTGAATGTATTTAACTAGCAGTATATAATAACAGTAAATAAGAACATCGTGTTGTGTAATCGCCTGTGTGGCAGTGTGTGCTATACGGAGTTCCACTCGAACGCGCAGTGGCAGATGAGGACATAGGCTGTGGCTCCGACTGTGGTCACCAACATCATAGGGAAGCCGATTCTGCTCGGGCAGCAACAACAGTTTTTATCAACAATACGAAAGAGGAGAATTTCCTTATAGACGCGTCTAGAGAGGTGAATAATTACTTCAGATTAATCTTATATTTCTTGGGTATCGAAGTAAAAAAAAAGGTTATATTTTTTTAGCTTGGGCCGATGACTAAAACATGCTATTTTATTTTTTAAAAGCTCCCTACTTGAAAAAAAATACTTAAACCAGTTAAGGATATGACAAATTCACAGGATTAAAATAATTTGAACGTTACATTTTGAGGGAAAATATACCTTTGCTGTCTACATTTATCAAAGCATAAATTTTTTTAAAAGTTTTACGTGCGAACAATTAAGATTCGTTTTTATGCATTACGGTTTTCAGAACTAAAAGAAAAAAAAAATGAAACCAAAGTGGGTTGCTTTGTTTCAATCAATAACTTTCGAACAAAATTTTATTACATTTTCAGTAATTTCTTTTTGTACGAACAATCGAATTTGTGCCACAAACAGTATAAACTTTCAGTATCATAATTTGAGTTTAAGGTTGGAAAAACAATGAAATTAAAACGTTAAAAAATCATCTTACTTGAAAAACTCTTTGAAGGAGAAACCATATCCATGTTGATCGGCGATACCAGCACAGACCACATTGCAAGACGAGCCGATGAGAGTACCGTTACCTGGGTGGTGAAGGTGGTTAGGAATGGGATCAAACAAAGTAGAAATAACTTACTAACCCGCCAACTTTGCTTCAGTCGTGTTGCACATTCATTAAAACTTTTAAGAACGCTTTCCTTAAATTCGATCTCCTACATGCTCAAGTTATGCACGATTTAGTCTATTGTTCAGATCCTTGCAAAAAATTAAAAGCAATAAAACGAAACCCTACAGCAAAAACAAAAACAACAAAGAGAAATCGTAACAGATCAAAATGTGCACATCTATTATTCCTCAGAGATGGAGCATTAAGAGACCATATATCTACTCGGTGAGCCCTGAGCTCCTGAACTCTCTCTCTCCTGCATGGCCAATCAAAGCTTATTGTTAACTAACATTATAAAAACAAAATAAGCAAAAACAATTACAAAAAAAAACAAGTTATAAAAAAGTCAATAATAAATTATTTACCGCCTAAACAAGCACCCATAGCAAGGGCGATAACCATGGGTAACAAATCCAAGTTAAGCTCAGGATTATCTGCCAGTTGTTCCAAGATGGGCACCTAGAGATACAATTATAAAACAAGTTTTACCGCATTTGATGTCCTACATTCATGAATTACAAAAATGATAATATTATAAAAACGCACTCACCATGGGTAACTCGGTTTTGAGCTTTGAATTTTAAAGAGGAAAAATCGTCATGACAATTTTGTTTTGACACTTTACAATTTTCTGGAATAAACATTAATCTCAATGAGTCCCTAGAAGCCTTGTATTCCAATCAAGCTTTGTGGGGAAACATCACATTTAATGAACATGCATTAATGTATTTTTAAAGTTTAACCCCTTCGCCAAGTACACCTAATACAAATTATTGTTACTGAAAATATGTGTACCTGTAAAAACAAAATTACAAAAAAACCCACAAAATACAACTCTGGGCACAATACATCATTTAAAAAGTTTGTCTTAAAGTAGTATGTTTATATTTTAAATAAAAATGACCTTAGCTAAAATAAAATATAAAAAGAAAGCAAACCTGTTATAAGGTACCAATTCGAAACAAAATTGTATATATAAACAATAACCCAAAATAAAAAGAAGTGTCAGTATAACATAACTAGCTGAAAATCAAGTCTTGGGGTGCCCGCACTGTCCCTGTGTGGTAGCACGTTAAATTGACAGACTTCAACCTTCGGACTCATCCACTAGATAGTTTAGCTAGTGACAATGTGTGTAAAAAGTACCAACAAACCAACTATCCAGTAACCATACAGAACGAGAAAGTCCCCTCACCATGGCTGTGGTGTATGGAATGTTATCGATGAAGCTGGAGGCGAGAGCGGAAACCCACATAATAAGCAACAAGGCGACCAGAGGCGGTTGCTCTGATCTGCCTGTTTGATCACATCTGCGATCGCGTCACCAATCGTCTGAATTAGCCCCAGCTCATCTAGAGCCTGTGTGAACAAGAAGAAGATTGTTTCAATGTTTTTATAAGATGTAATATACTTTTATCCACCAACAAGTTAACCTGTATTTTTTTAATTGGTGGTATTTTTTCCACCTTTTACTTTAAGTTTCATTCTGTTCGATATCCAGTGTCTTTAACTACATTTTGCGTTACTCTGAAAAATATAAAAAATAATAATAGTTTTTATTTATTTGTTATCTGATTTACCGCTTTAACAATAAACCAGTCCACAAATTATAACAAAAAAATTCACAAAAAACGAAGGAATATTAAAGTAAGAAAGAGCGAGTTATTTGGATGTTATTATTAATAATAAAGCACTAGCACTCCAACATGTTAAGTTTAGCCCAATGGTACAACAACATAATAATCCCGACAAAAAACAAGAGGAAAAAAGCAAAAAACAGTATAAGTAATTAAATCTTTTTAATTATTTTCGAACTAACCATTTCCTGTTCGCTTAAAGAAATTAAGTGTTTGCCGTCTCAGCAAGAACAGCGTCAAAAATGCTCACAGGCTCAGCAAGGGTAGCCCTACCTCCATAAGGATAAAAAGTCCGGCGAAGAAGAGCAGAGTTGCCCACTCCACTTTGTGTAGGATGCCCTCAAAGTCGTGGATATCTGCAAGAACCAGCAGCCAGATGGCTCCCAGCACAGCTATCCAGCCTGTGGGGCGTTAGAGCAGAGAACGGAAAGGTTTAAAAAATGTTAATAGCAATACTTATTTCCCACATTTATGGATGAAAACTGAAATAAAAAAGGGTCACGAAACATATATAATAATGATAAATTCGTATGTTGAAATATATTATATCGATTAATAATATTCATTAAGGTATCTCTATATTCGTTACATTCTAACCTTTGTGCAGTAGCGGTAAATCATCTTTAACTTAAATTATTAATCTGACTAGATGAGTCATTTTAGCCTCAACGACAAAACAAGGTAGGCCAATCATGATTATTTTTATGTCAAACTACTTATCTGACGTGATAATTCCAAACCCAGGCTGTAGACTTCCTACCTATATCAGCATGAATTGTGTCCACGAAAGAATACGTGAAGAGAAGAATGATCACCACGAAGAGGACAGCACCACATTTGATCAATAAGACGACATCTTTGATTTGATACTGCGTTCAATATTTAAAAAAAGTAACATAAAGGTCTTAATAATTATAGTAAATCGCACTGCAGATCAAGAGGAGACGCTGAAGGTCATATCCGTATAACTGAAAAGCTCCATTTATATCAAAGAAAAACCTTAACAACAAAAAATAAGAAATTTTAACATACTAACAAAACACATGTATCAAAAATCAAAGCACCTTAGAGTCAAAAGTCAAATTATTAAAAAAAAAACAATAGCAAAACAGCAAAAAAAAAAGGAAACAAAAAAAAATCCATTAAAAAAACGAGTTCTTTTAACTATTGGAATTAGTTATATTTCCGTACCATTTTGTGTCCTTAAATCTTAAACTAGGAACCAAAAGAATATAAACCATTAAGAAACAAACCTATACATTCATTAACAATGCAATACAGCGTCATTAAAATAAACTATAAAACTGTTTTTGCGCCTTAAAAAAATAATGTTATCATAATCATTGTAGGAAATCGTGAGAACGCATACACAGTTTATAACACACCTCTTGCTCCAGTTTCGTAATTGTAGAAAATAAAGATTGCCGTTCATTTTTTCTGAAAAAAATGGTTACCTTTATGAGAATGATGTCGTTATTACCAGGTCATTATATAGACGTAATTAAAAGCAATATAGTACATGATATTGAGAGAAAGTCACACGACTTTATCCAGTCTAGAGGGGGCATTTCTAAAAATACTTTGATTCATTTAGACTTGTTAAAAAACAGTGCACACTTTTCATTTGACATTGATAGATATTTAAGAAAGGAGTCGAGCAATACATAAAGCTTCGACCTAAACGGTGTTTTTCCACCTAGAAAGTAAGAGTGTCGAACCTCTGTTTGTGTAAGATCTTGTTAAGATTGTGCTCCATCTCCACACTCTTCTGTAGGAACAGGGCCTTCATGAGGGTCTCCTCCCTGGTGATGACGTTCAAGCGTCCGGCCGCCCTGCGCCACATGGCTACTTCATGCTTGATCTCTGGGGAGAAACATTAATGCACATTATAACGTCCATCCACAGTACCTCTCTCTCTCTCCCTCCCTCTCTCTCTCTCTCTTTCTCTCTCTCTCTCTGTCTCTCTCTCTGTCTCTCTCTCTCACTCCCTCCCTATCTCTCTCTCTCTCTGTCTCTCTCTCTGTCTCTCTCTCTATCTCTCTTGAATGTCTAACTAAAACGTATTGTTTACCACCATCGGGCTTTTCAATTGAAATAGCTAAATTTATACATTGACTAATCAATACCTCTTCTTAGCAAATGTTCACAAACTGTAGAAAAATGAGAGTGATGAGTACAATAACATTGTGTTGGGAAAGTACCTAGTCATGTAAGCTGTTATGTAAACATATAGTTTTATTATCATTAAATCTGCTCAGAGCAATTTGTGTACACTTAAAACAAGACTCTAATCACAAACAATTAGAGCTAACAATAGAAAACAAGTATTTTGATACCGAACATTCACTTTAGCTCTTATATTTTTAAAAAGCTTTGATCATAAAACGGAATATAGCAAAGAGCTAGAATTTCATAAC
Organism: Elysia chlorotica; assembly: GCA_003991915.1. Classification (NCBI taxonomy): domain Eukaryota; kingdom Metazoa; phylum Mollusca; class Gastropoda; family Plakobranchidae; genus Elysia; species Elysia chlorotica. Next base: position 282,404 of record RQTK01000501.1, read on the forward strand.
AATAACTGAGTGAGCAGTGAGAACTCATGAGTACAACATTTACCAGCGATTTCCGGGGGATCCTTGTTCTGTAGCTGGTTCATGTCTCTGTAGTAAAGACGCAACACCCCGTACCCGATGAAGCAGACAATAACAATACCGGGAAACATGTGCATTGTGAAGGTCGAGAAGCCGATGCCCTTGGAATCAAGAGAAAATTTCATACTTTTATTGTAATGTTCTATAAACAAGACGAAACATATTATAATGATATACTCATTTGTCAAAACATGTTTGTGACTATTACAATAACAAATAATTGAAATGATCAATAGAATAATTTCCAGCTGAAAATATGTTATTATGTAAGATGGGAAAGAAACGAAGCATCATATCAATAACAAAAACATTTTAGAATAAAATATGTTTACATTATAACACTTTCGCGATTTTATCATTTATTATTACACTTAAAGTAAATCAGAAGTGAAAAAAAAGAGTTAAAATTATGATGAAAAACAAAACAAAAAACAATGATCGATATCTACAGGGCACGTTAACAGAATAGGTGAATTATACGATTTATCCTTTGAATAAGATTTAAGGCTAATAATAAAAAAAAACAGGTACTGGTAGCCCTTGCTCTTCTGATAAAAGCATTAGCAACTAATCGCACTGTGCCTTCTCTCATCCTAACTAACTATTTGTAATGGTTAGCTTGGATGGATGAAACAGAGATGCGGGACCTTAGGTATGGAATAGTGTCTCACTAAAAGCGCAAAATTCTGCCACACTATCTCAATTTAAAAAGATGTTTTCAACGCACTTGTAAAAATGCTTCATCTGTTTCAGTGCTGCAACGTGAATGTATTTTTGTATGTACGCCTATGTGTATGCTTTTTTCCTATTACTTTTGTACATTATGTAAAGCGCATAGAGACAGCCTCAAAGTGTGGTGATATGAGCTTTAAAAATGCCATGTACTGATATTATTATTATTATTATTATTATTATTATTATTATTATTACTTCTGATTGGATTGATGTCAGGTTATGTGATCAATCATGTTCTAAATATCCAGAGCTATAAGGCTCAGGACAGGTTAAAATATAAGAGAGCTTCGTTTTCTATCACCGCCGACATTTTCAGTATATTGACTTGACAAAAACCTACCTTGCTTGACAAGGCCCCCACAATGATGACATTGGGAGGGTCTCCGATTGCTGTAGCAGTGCCGCCGATGTTGGAGAAGAGAACCTCTGCTATCAGGATACGCTTGGGGTCCAGATTGAGCACCTCACACAGTCTGTGCAGCGATAGAGAAAGAAAGAGAAACATGAGAAAAACTGTTGAAAGGGACTAGTTGTAATCATTCTCTAGAGAACACTTTTTAAGGATTTCAGAAATATGTCTATAACAGCCAACTTTCTATTAAAGAAAAAAACCCCACAAAAAACAATACAACAGTTTTATGAAACTATTTCTCCTTTTCTACTTCATCGTCACTCGCTGTCTCACACTAAAACCTCATTTTTTAAATTGAATAAATATATATCGTAACTACCTTTAGAGTCAGTGTGTGTGTGGAAGGGGGGGGGGGACTGGTTGAAGTGGTATAGCGTAGGACTAGTTGTAATCATTCTCTAGATAACAATTTTTAAATATTGCAGAACCTGTCTATAAAAGTCAACTTTCTATGGAAAAAAAACAACAGCAAAACATGTCATGTTTTGAAAACAATACACTAGTTGTATGAAACTATTTTTTCTTTTCTACTTCATCGTCATTCGCTGTCTCACATTAAAATCCTATTATTTAAATTGAATAAATAAATCGTAACTACCTTTAAAGTCAGTGTGTGTGTGTGGGGGGGGGTGGAGAACTGATTGAAGTGGTATAGCGCTGGCCTATGATTCGAAAGCCATAATTGATCAAAACAGGTATTTTTACGATTTTGTGCCCTACTGGTTGAGTCGGCGCCTGAGACGAAAGTCGCGGTATACCCGAATTGTGTATGTGTGGCAGCGCGTAAATATGGCAGAATTATAAAGAGTAAGTGTTACTTTCACCTGATAGTGACGGGTGTCATGAGCAAGATGGTGGTCACGTTGTCCAGGAAGGCGGACACAAACGCGCTGAACACACACAGCAGCGTTACCAGCGGCCACACCTTGCCTTTGGCCAGCTTGTACGCCTGGAAAAGAGGCAACGACAAGGCCGCGCACGTTTAGAAACTTTGTGTAGGCATTCAGAGCATTGGTGGTGATTCCCTTACACTATTCCATACATTTGCATAGAAGTAATAGTATGATTATGAATTTCAGATATGACTAACTTCTTATTTGTGAATTTCAGATATGACTAACTTCTTTATTAAAGATGCTTCAAAGAGTTTTGTTTAATTTATTGTAGTCCTATTATTTGAAAAGGTAAAAAGGATTTTCTTTTTTTTTCATTTCATAAGATTCATAATTATTGAATTGGCTTTTTACGCTTTGCATAATATATCGAAAGCTTAAGTCTCTCTAAGGGCATTGTTTTTTCAAAGATTAAAGGAAAAGGTCAATATCCAACCTGCAGAGCGGAGTAATCGAAGAAGCCAGTCTCGGCGAATATCGATACGATAATCATCATACCGAACAGCAAGGTCAAGGTCTCCATGTCGATCCAAGAGATGATTACAGCCATGCTGGGCCTCTGGGTATGAAAATGAGAGTTCCTACAATCTACTTCCTTTTAATTCGACCTTATTCAATGCAAGCTCTGTTATGATCTGGGTTAAATTTTGCCGATTATCATGTACCTACTTTCATTGTATTTTAAATAGACATAAAAAAGATACATTGTAAGAAACATTCTTCAGTGATTAAAATATTTGTTACCACGGTTGTGCCTGATTCACATTTGATATTAATCCAGACAACTCTGCGTGATTTGAAATATTACAAATTACAATTATAAAATCATTATCAGCATAGCGAAAAGATAATAAAGAAGTTCAATTGTTGTATTTGGAGGAAAAGGACAATGCTGCTTTTTTCCGAAACAGTATAATATTCCTATGCGATTAATCTTAATGCACGTAGTAAAGCTATTTCTATAATAATTATTGTAAAACTTGAACGTAGTGAGATTAAAAATACACAGCAATAACCGTGTAGATGCTCTGTAAATGAAAACACACAAAATACAAAATTCAAAGTAGAAATCGTTTTTTTTTTAATTTATTTATTTGAAGATTGATTAAGCAAACATTCTGTAACCTAACCATCCCGTTTTATTTCGACAAAACAACAGACTATGTATTAAAGAATGAAATAGGAGCAATGTAGAATAAACCCTATTTTACTAAGAGAAAGTTTGGTTTGAATAAATTACCTGACCGAGGAAGGATAGGACCGCCAGAGCTGCCAGGGCACCGAGCATCGCTGCCAGAGCCCGGTGGACAAACTGTCATGGGTTTGAGGAATACATCTATGTGATAAACCATAATTGTGTCTAGCAACTTCAGCATGTTGCGTTCAGTAGCGGCACAGACTTGCTTCAGGAATACTTAAATACTGAGAGTTGCGCAGAAAGTATTACCAGTTTACAATTATAATGTCTCATTTCATTGCTTAGTATGAACCGTTACTGGACCTAATTTGTAAGTTTGCCGAACAGTATTAATATTATGAGTCTTGAAGAAAATGGAAATGCCTGTTTCAGAAAATGGAAATAACAATAACATCTATACAGATTACTTGTGTCTTTAAAATTAACAAAAACATATTATGTTGAGAAATCATAACAAGGTGTTAAAGATGAATTGAAAAAAACAACAAATTAAGTGTCATAATGTATACATTTCTTAAGCTTTATTTTTAATTAATATACAAAGATGACATATGCAAAAAGATCCTATAATATCACGTGTCAAGTTTATCAGTAGATTTAACATTCCTATTAATTGAAAAAAAAAGATACACTTCGCAAAATCATATATCAAAAGTTTGTTATGTGTCATTCTGATCCTGCTAACAATCTATCGCTTCAAAACTAACAAAACTGTTTGCTCTCTATCCTCCGAAAATCTATGCGTTACACAATGACTATCTAAACATAATAGCTTTAGGTCAAAATATATTCTGAAATATACTTTTATTGAGTATACGTGGGAAATGTCATGGAAAAAACAACAATTTTATACCCTTGACAAATTGCTATAGCATATTAAACACATGTTTATTGCTTACTGTTATCAGCATATATTCTCCTAAAACCGCTTAATATTCAGGACATAAATGTTCAAAGGTTCCAAAGAGAAATGCGATAAGATAGTTTAAACTGACGCAGCGCAATATTTTATTTAATTTGAAATAAAACTAAAGAAAAACAATGAAAGGTGCCTTATTTGCAAGAACTACATTTTAAGTTGACTCACCTCAAAAATGATAAGAACATACACGAAGGCCAGAATCAAGAAAGCAAATATAACCTCGTGTTTTACTTCGGGTGGAAGAGCACTTATCTCCCACTCAAATGGAAGCCTCTCCTCCGCCCTGGCTGTTATGTTGTATTGTTTCCCGCTGTTGGTGTTCAAAATACACAGATTGTAAGGCCGTTATTCAGATTGTTGTAAAACAGATATAATTTATCTTGCTTTTAGTGTTATACTCCTCATTATAAGAGAGAGAATACCTTTATACACGGAAGCGTTGTATGTAGGGACTAAAACGTTATAAATAATACTGGTTTACCCTCCAATTTTAGAGATTGATTTCTTCACCAACCCCAAAAAACATTTAATTTATTTTATTTAAACTAAAGGAAAAATCAAAGTGACATGACTTTGCAAGCCTCTGCTAAAATAGCGATTAAAATTGTTACATTAAGATTGTGGAGAAATGCATAATTTATAATCTTAAATATTGTTTATAACTAGGACTTGACATTACAGTTTTGAGATTTTTGTTAGTTCTAACATATTCTGATATTAGGTAAAAGGAGAGTCTTGGGTTCAAAATAAAAAGGCATTCAATTAAGAGACAAATTGTGTAAGGAGGATATTTGAAAACATACTGCTGACAACTGAAGTCTTTATGTAAAGTCACAATGTCTCTTGTTTCCATTGCATCTGGGTCTATGGTTAGATTCATCTGTGAATGTCATAAACATATTTTTATTTATCAGTACATGTATATTGAATATGAGTTTTCGATTAAGTCATTAAAAAGCAATTAGCAGACCAAATATTTTCTGGTTATTTATGATAAACTAAAAGAAGCATCTGAACATCCGTACTTTGTAATTAAATTAGATATCAAACAATCTAAACTTTTCTTAAGATCAATTACGGTGCCAGATGGCTCAGTAGGTTGAAGGTTAAGCTGTGGAGCAGAAGGTGTAGGATACGATTCTCAGTTGGTGCTACTTTCAGCCAAGATGATGCGAAAGAATGAACGTTGAGATCATTTTAACAAAATATGATTTTTTTTCTGAAATCTGCTTTTCTGTGTTTTGCCTTACCACATTTTTGTCGTCCAAGAAGATATAGGCCTGAGTGTAGTTTTCCCCTATCCTTGTGTCAGAGAAAAACGATCCTCGAAAAGTTGACCTCAGCAAAGATTCACTTTTATCACAATGTCCTTCCAGAAGAAGTTCTGGAATGATTTAAAAGATAATTATACTGTTTTATGGAACATAATACGATGTTCTAAAAATAATGCTAGCTAATTTTCTACTGGACTGACGTTGTCTGCCGGGGTATCTGACAGCCTGACAACGCATTTGATTTTTTTGAGCGTTTCTCTCTTTGTTTGTCTCAAAATCACTCTGTATATCTTTCATTACTCTCTTTGTTTCTCTCGCTCATTCTGTCTGCTGTTTGTTAAACTCTCTTTATAATTATGTCTCTGTATCTATATCCCTTTCTCTGGTTGTCTGGTAAGTTGTCTGTCAGTTTGTCTGTGTATGTATGTGTGCATGTCTGTTTCTGTGTGCGTGTGTGTGTTCTCTCTGTCTGGTTGTGTGTCTGTATCTTTGTGTGTGTGTGTGTGTGTGTCTGTGTTTGTTTCTTCCCTATCTTGTTGTCCTTTACGATATACATACATTGTTGGTCATAAGTATTTTATATTAATTATGCTATTGTTTCAAATATTTTTACCTAAACGAATATTACAGAAAAGAACATATTATAGAAAACAAAAAATATATCCGCAAAAGGTATGCATATTTCTTTCATCATACTCACCCCGATCTTCTGAGTTTAAGATTGTAAAGTGAAGATTTTGTTCTTGTTCCTCTGCAACCAACATCATAGCCTGCAACAGAAAGGAGTAATACGCGACACTTGTTTATCTTGTAGAATAAAACAAAATCTTAATTCGTTTATTAAAGTACTGAAAGGCCAACTTATATTTCCCTTTTCCGTCATTTTTTGCACACGCTTAAATTGATTTAAATGTGAATTAAATGTCCAGTTTAAATAAATTCAAACACTTTTTAAACAAAGACTATGAATTCAAATCGATTATTATCGATCATAAAACAGAATATGACATGGTTTTGAATGGCAGTCTAGAACAGGTTAAAACAAAACGGAAAAAAGCAAATAGTGATAGTTAGTGACTAAACAGTCAGCTAGATAATGCCAGCTAAAACAGCTAGAAAAAGGGTAACTTTTTGTACGCAAGCGGAAAAGCTGCATGGTTTAAATTTTCTCCAAGAGTTTCATAGTGCACGGTGCTGCACACAGTTGACCTGATTTTTATTTATCTGTAAAGATTCTTTAATATGATATAATAATATTATACGAATATTACAAAAGGAAACATATCATGTTTCTTTTTGTAACCTAATAACTACGTGCAAGTAACGGAAATCCCCGTTTTAATGGGTTTTAATACACCACTTTTTTGTTTGTCTTGATTGGTTGTTATTAAATTGTTACATTGTAATTATTGGGTGCTACATTAGCCTCTGTAGGTTTAGAATTTTGGGTGCATGAATGAGTAGTGAGGGAGTGACCATTATTGTCTGATCAAACCATTGTTTATATGAGAATAACATTGAATTTTATGGTTCAAATCAAGTTATCATGTTTGTAATTTCTGCAAGTGGACATCAGAGTCCTTCTCTACAGACGAGTTTTAGTCTCAACTTTTTAATTTATTTCATACCCTATAAACAAAAGGCAAAACTATCACCACAACATGTTACAACAATAATGGCGTTCCTTGTCAGATAAAGGGCAAAGCTAATAAAAACTACTTTTATGTCTTTATACAACAATAAAAGCGATCCTTGTCAGATAAAGGACAAAGCTAATAAAAACTTCTTTTATGTCTTTTGATTAGTACTATATTACTTTAAAAAAAACGTCTTTTCGCCACCAGGCCTGTAAGCACAAAGTGTTAGGACCTGTACAGCTCTACTATTTTTGGCTTGGCCGTCAGCCTTAACAAAAAAGGCGCAAGGAAGATGATTTGGGCTGTCAGTGCTGCTCATAAAAAATCGATGGGTTACATCAAATGCTTGATTGCACCTGTTTTAAAGTAGAAGTTACTTAAATTTAAGAAGTAATGGAGGCACATACGCAGGCCATGATGGTGACAGCAAACAGCAGACAAATCTTGAGCAGAGAAAAAGCTCGTTTCCTCTCCAGCGGCCAAAGGTTGAGAGTCTTCATCGCCTCCATTAGCCGAGAGGGCTGTCTCGGGTCCTGGGTGGCTCTAGCCTCATAGAGGGAGTCTGAGGGTCTGCGGTTTGATGTAGACCTGGGTGGAGAGAGAGAGAGACAGAGAGATAGAAAGAGATAGAGATAGATAGAGAGAGAGAGAGAGAGAGAGAGAGAGAGAGAGAGAGAGAGAGAGAAGGAACGATATTTCAATGTAAAAAGAATGGCTGTTATTTCGTATAAAACCTGTCATCAATTTTCTTTTATGGACATTACCTGCCTTAGTAAATACGTTTTAGACCAATTCTTGCCGCACCAAAGGATTAGGTTTTACTAAATAAACATGATGTTTGTATTACAAATTATGAGCATATAAAATATGTCCCTTAATAATTTGCATTAATTATATGTGTGCATTGATTTTTTATTCAACAACATGTAGGAGTATGGTAAACTTATTATCAGGTTGTCCATGTTTTTGTCCTCTATCGTAGTGTCTTAACTATCTTTATATCTACTGGCTGGGTCAGTTTCAGTTTAATGTAGTCGACTGATTCCCCACGCCGTCCTTGTTGGACAGCATGTGAACTTCTCAGGCCTTAATCTTGGGATGCATTCGTTGAATAGCCTAGCTGCAGATAATGGTCGTTAAGAAAAAAAAAAACTAACCAACCATCTATTGAGACTTACTCAATTGATGTTGATCTGGGTGTTTTCAGAAGCGGGGCGCGCTCATCGACTCCCTGCGACTCTCCGGTCGGCGCACTGTCGTATGAGCCCACCATATGCTCTGTGGAGCTAGCTGGGTTTGCGTTGTTATAGGGCGTGCCGTTCCTGTAAGAAATAATAGTTTTAAGTTGTACATAGCGATTTATGAGAAAACCACATTTTTTAAAGGAATTTACATCGATGGCGAAAAAGGGGCTAGTAACAATGTACTACAAGTACTACAGCTATGTTTATACTACTACTACTACTACTACTAATATATAAATGTATCCAAAAAGGAAACAAAAGCACAACACTTCTGAGTACATCTACTCAGTTGCTAAGGACCTGACAGTAGATTCACGTGCGCAAGAAATAGGAATAATATGATAATAAATAGAAGAATACGCACAACCTAGCAACTGAGGGACACAATAAATCAAACACAACTAGAAATTATAGAGAAAATACATGAAAACGTTTCGCCTTTATTAATGGCTTTGTCAATACTGGCGAAACGTTTTCATGTATTTTCTCTATAATTTCTAGTTGTGTTTGATTTATTGTGTCCCTCAGTTGCTAAGTTGTGCGTATTCTTCTATTTATTATCATACTACTACTACTACTACTACTACTACTACTACTACTACTACTACTACTACTATAACTGAATTTTTTTCTTCAAGTGATTGGAACCATCTCGATTTCTCTTACGTAATTTAATCTAACAAAAAAAAAAAGAAAAATCCATACTTGAATAAACTATGCTACCCCAAAATCGTCATTTACAAAAAATCATGGTACACAACTCACCATGCGATGCGCCTGCTCGGGCCTGAAGCCACATTGCTCATTCTGGTCACGGACGGTGCCCCATTCCTGGCGTCCTCCTGTGCCGCTTTCTCCTCCAAGGCTCTTGGAATCATAATAAATACAAGTTGAAAACGTTAGTACTGTCACATAGGGGAACTGTTATCCTATATATCTATAACACACTCTTAATCCTCAAGGTAATTTAAATTAAAAACAAAAAAGCTTCCAAAAGAATAATAATCCTGCTGCAATGCAGTATTTCAATGACGTTTATGTTACCCAATTTTAACTAATCATTTTTGCTATTTAAACTACGTTAAGACAAACATCTGAGTTAAGTGTAGTATTTGGTGCAAAAAATAGTATTAATAACATAAAAAATAATCGAAAACGATTTACTAAGATGCAATTTGATACTAAGAATGAAAGTTTGAAGGTCATCTCGCGTCATATTTATGATATCAGTATTACTGATATCCGATGACGCGTTTTCTAGTTTTATCAACAAACTAGTCTTGAAAAAAGACTTCAGTCATCTGACTTAGATAACAAAGGGCCACGCTTCTGACATCGGCGATTTTAATGCTTGATCTATGTTGGTTAAATCGAGTAGGTTTTAGTATAAGAGTGTAATCATGAAGCTTCGGAACATAACTATCTAATTATCAAAAGTTTTATTTCTCCGTTTACAATCTTCATACCCACTAAGTGAATTTCAACAATAATTATTAATTAGAAATGTAGGTTGTGGGTAACGTAGGAAGCATATTTATGAGACTGGCTTACACTCTGGATATTTGCTTTTCTGATATTTAAAATTTTGTCCACCATGGGCATTTACCTAATACATAAACAAGCAATGTTTAAAGGGGGAGGCCTTAGTATAAAAATTTAAAGATATAAGATGGACTTAATGTTGACAGATTCGAACGTAGAAACAACTAAGGGTGGACCAAAATAATTATATCTGGAAAACGTGGATAAGGTAAGAACGGAAAAGGCAAAAGATTAGACAGGTTAGGTATGATTATGATGGTAAGGAGCGCGCGGGGGGGGGGGGGGGGGAACAGACAACCGTTTAGGAGTGGGGAGAGTGGGGGGGGGGGGAAGGGGGGGGGGGGGGGGGGTGAATTGACTACCTGTTGAACCATTTCAAACCGTAGAAATAAGTCATCATATTGGCTAGGTATTTTCTTCATATGAATCCATTTTATATTACCAGGACTTACATTATGATTCATTTTCTTTAATTACTGTTTTTTAACGATGATTTTGTGAAATTTTCTGGCTTTAGGGTAAAATAAAAAAAAAATACACATTTAATAATATACATAGTAAAAAGCGATATAAATGAAAATAAGTTGCGGGCGATGTTACAGGAAAAGGAATATATACGACGCCGAATGACAAGAGTTTGAGTTATTGTAGAATGAAGCTAGGGTGTAAAGGTTAATATAGCATTGGTTCTCTTTTAGAACTATGGGTTGTACATATAAAGCTGTGTATCAGTTTCTGCCCGCCGACGTCCATCTTGGCTTTCAGAGTCATCATACCTGTTTGTTTGACACAAAGGTGATAAAATGATAGCCCAAAAGTAAAGGAACATTATTTGAATTATAGTGTTTGAAAACGCCTATCTGGATTCATTTACGTGGCACCATGGAGCCTTCATTGTAATTATACCATTTGATGAAGTTACAAGATGTGAGTCCTTAGGGTACAACAGCTTACGTGTTCAGTGATAGTTTTAGATAATAAGACAATATGGGGCGTAAGTACAATGTCCCAGTAGCTCAGGGCGCTTCGCAAGCCTTCTTATTCTCATATTGTTATGACGCGTCGTAAGTTATCACGACTTTGTACTTTCTACTCTATGTCCTATATAGGCCATTTAAACAAACGTCTAAGACTACAATATTTGAAACGCACTAAAATATAGCTTTCCTAGCATTTTTTGTTGGATATCTTCTATATTTGATGGGTATAGAAATAGAGAGAATTAGAGAGAAGGAAAAAAGTCCCAAAAAGATACAGATAGAGGGGGTAAGAGAGAGAAGATGAGAAGAACTAGGTCACGACAAAGCTCAGTAGTACCTGAAAACAGCGCCTATATGAACGATTCTTCGCAATTATTATGTTTATGAACCGAGGCTGCTTACCTCTTTAATAGAAATGTTGACCTTTTAAAAAAATACTAATGGAATGACATGCTTTTTCTTCCCTTTCTCAGGAATACTCAATACTTGACTTCTTCACAAGATAGTGGGTGCTGATGTTAGGGGACGGAAACGCTACATGCGCTGAAAAGACTTTAACTAGTAAGGGTTTAGTGGTTTATTTGTCAGCTGGTGTCATTATCCTAGTATTGCCGGAAAGCTGACAGCTCTATCTATAATTATCTAAGAAACCTGTTAGCGAGGTAGCTTTAAGTTGAGCAATGCGGCTTTTAATTATATCTCCCTGGCTCGATTCCGCGACTGGACCGCCTTGTTTCCTACTGGTTGAGTCTCTGACAGTATAAATCGAATCGTAAAGTATTAGGTACTCTTTGCTCGAATCCAGTGGCGTTTAGGGTCCTCCTCTTAAATCTTAGATACATTGAACTCGGGGAGAATTTTGCTTTCTCTGGCCACATAATCAATGCTCTTTATCTGGAAGATTTCAGGCTGGTGCAATAGCGAAGTACACTCGAACCAAAGCTCAAGCAAATTTATACAGCCCGTAAAAATAAGACGTTATTTGGGGATCTGTAGCTGAATAGCGTCCTCTCAAGGAACCTAGGAGCCTGTAAACCAAGAGATAGGGATAGAGAGACGGAGAGAGAGAGAAAGGGAGAGAGAGAGGGGAGGGATAGAGAAAAAAACGTAAAAGTGCTTCACTCCTGCAAAAAACAAAGAACTACTCACTTGAACGACCAGAAATGCTCGGGCGTTTCGCCGCAGCTCCTGGAGACGCTGTTGGAAGAGCCAGCCCTGAAGGTCATAATATCCTGGGGCACGCTGCCCACCAGGTCGGCCAGACTCTGGTTGCTGCTGTCCTGTCTGTGCGCCAGGATGTCAATATTCCCAGACATCTGCACTTCTAGGAGGAAACACCCGCTTTACAACTGTAATGAACATAAAACTGTAATGAACATAAATGAATAAATAAAAAAACAACAACAAAGAGAAGCAGCAGAAACCTTGACTCTTGAGTCCTGAGTTAAAATAATCCTTGAGGCAAGAGAACGATAAGGTACAACGATACAAACAAATTAGCTTAAAAGGATCGAAAATAAACAAAGCACAACCTTGTTCTAAAATGTTGATAATTTGGACAAGAATTTTAGACCTAATGGTTAGATTAGTAATATCTAGTACAGATAAGTACAATGCACACGGTAAGAAATGTCATTGTACTCACTGACGGCCATGATTAATTCAAGATACAGATCGAACTAGAAAAAGTATTGACCCCATGTCACAAACACAGTAGGATCAGCTTTGTTATCATTATCACCTTATTAATTTTACTACGTTAGAAAATAAATGGCCTGTTAGCTACTTTAACGCTGCATTTTGAATTTTATCTTGGTTTAAAGGAATAGTGTGAGGTCACACAGGTTTTCTCTTGAACACTTTTTGTCCGAGTGCGAGCTAGGCATTCCGCGTGGAAATAAGTGCTCAGCAAACAGCTGAGCATTATGTTATCTTTCCTCCCTGCATCACAATTTCTCGCCTTGTGTATTAAACATCTTTAAGTTTCACAAATGTACCGTCATTTACACATCAACAAGGCAAATTAATGGTATTTGAGATTGACGCAGTAAATAGTTTGCCCCTATTTTTGTGGAGAAAAAAAACATTTTTAGTACCCGTCACTTAGTCTGCGAGGACAAGTTAGTATTGCTTTTAGGATGCCTTCAGATTAGTGAAAAGGTCTATTTTTCTGATGATGAAGATAATTCTGATAACAAGAAATGAAGTTGAAAGTGTCTAAGCTTTACCACACACTAGATCAATAGGCTATTGCTAAAATATTTATTTATCAAGGTTGGCGATTAAATCTACACTAGAACTGATATTACACCTTGTATATAGATACAAAGCTTAATTTATTTATTCAATCAAGAATGTAATAATTAATATTAATATATATATGTATATCTGGTAGCTTCATTTCATCATTTTGCAATTTAAAGGCAATCTCAAAGGTCTGCTGGATCAACGTCTTAAAACTCGTATCTTAAAATATTTTGAAGTACTCCATAACACCTTTATGCAGTAAAACAGCTGATTTATCACGGAAAACTGTCTGCAAATGCAAAAAAAAAAATCCTATTTCTAATTGTACCTTGATTTGGCATGGTTTAAAACAAATATATCCCTTGTTTGTGTCAAGTATCGAACAAAACAAAAGGTAAATAATTTATTGCTTGTCGCAATCCCCTGTAACCCATCACGGAAAAATACTAGCAAGTCCTCATCGTTTTTTGTTGTGTTTTTTTCCTTAAAAATTAAAAAAAATGTTTTGTTGATATGACAAATCTATTATCTTTATCATGGTGACATTCGTATCTGTTTCGTATCGGATTTAGTTTTGATTATTTTTTACTAGAAAAAAAAATATTACAATAAATTATCTTAATTTTACATTTTCTTTACGTCAGAGGTAAAGTAATTATGATCAGCATTTTACCTTAATTTTTTGTATACAAATGGGCACGTTTTGTCATATGACATGACAACCGCCACGTAACTTGTAATATTTATATGCAACTATGTGGACATTATTTTTATTCTCTTTGCCTATAAAATGGTAAAAAACAAAGAGTCTTAATGGTCATGTACGTCTAATGAAAATAAAGAAAACTTCTATCGATGTCAAAGGTGAATATTGAGCAATAACTGCGTAACTGTGTCAAAAATAGACACACTCTTCAAAAAATATTTCGCGGAACATTTTCGAATTTACTTTACTTTATATGAAAATATTGATTTCTATGTCAGACTGTGTCAAACTATTGTCCTAAAAAAGTTATTTACCTTTAGAAATTAAACTAATAACTATAGTTATTGCAAAATCAAGCGAACCTCATTTCTAGTAAAACAACAAGAACTGCAAAAACAACAGCAGCAACAACAACAACAACAACAACAGCTACAACAACAACAACAACTAAAACAACAACAACATCAGCATCAACAACAACAATTATCTAGGCAAAAAATGCAAGACCATTAACTTTTTTTATCATAGAGCAAAAATACATTTCCAGAAGAATCCAACAAAGCTATGAGTGTTATAACATCCATAAAAATTTAATGATTGCAGATAACTCAATTACCTCATGTTAAATAAACAGCCCGTTGTAATCGCTAACTCAATGCAACAACATAGTAAAGATGATAATAATGATGGCATGCATAGCCGGCAATACGTCTACATCGTATCTCATTTGTGTCCACTTTTCGGGACAATGGAAGGCATATCTCAGGCAGGTATAAAGAAAACTGTCCCGTTTTATTTTAAGCCCTATATCTGCTGAACTGACAAAAAAAAAGAAAAGAAAAAAGAAAAACCAAAACAGAAGAAAAACAACAACTTTTTATATGACTTTTTTTTTTTTTTTACAAAAGTTGTTTGTGTTTAAGGAAACGAGGCGGCCCAAAGGTAGAGAGCACGTTTCCTAAGAGAAAAATAATTGGTTGGGTTAGTGTCAGTTAAATATAACACACAGATCCATAGTTTTTCAATTCTGAGATCCTGAGGTCGTTACGGATTTTCTTTATGGGACTTGTTTTTAATTCGCTTTCTCCGAACAATGATTGTATCGATGAGTTTGAACCCCGCATTTTAGTAGGGGCGTAGAGGGCGTTATCTAATCATTTCCAAACTGTTTGCCGTATTCGCATGTAATAAAAATAAGGATTTGGGTGGTGACATTATGGAAAAAATAATTATATCAAGTTATCAACAATGTCTATGGGATTTCTCTCTCTCTCTCTCTCTCACGTCAGTCTGCCTCCCTATGTCTGTGTGTGTGTGTGTATGTCTGTGTGTCTGTCTGTCAACATTTCTGTCTCTCTGTTTGTCTTTTCTCTCTGCTTTTGTCTTTGTCTCTCATTCTCTAATAATTGTATGATTTGTTTAATCAATTCAGCTCTAAAACCAAACCGTTTAAAAACGACAAGATTAACAGTTATTATATCCTCATTCTACCTTAAGAAGTAAAAAAAAGTTAAAAGCTTTTAGATGACACAAAAATACTCCCGGAAAACATATTTTCTTTTCATTTCTGAACAGGTAATTGTAGCTGTTGTAAAAGAATTTTTAAAATATTTTAACAATGTAAATGACATGATTTACATAGAATAGATTTGCTGTTAAAATTTTCCTTAGAAAAGTTTGTCGGATTTATTTCACGTCTATTTATAGACATGCGTTAAACTCTATTATATCCTTCAATAGTTATCTTAGGCTAGGCAGTAATCGAGATTGGAAGGCAACGTTTATTGATACGCAATCGGAAAGGTCACATCTACGGTGATGTAATTAATAAAATCATATCTCATGCTGATAAGATAAAATCATTGATATTAATACTTCCTGATCATCTCATAATATACTTAATTTTTAAAGATTTTATTTCAATGACCACTTTAAATCTACAGTTTGGTATATTCCCCTCGGTTTTCCCATGTATATAACACCAAACATGATTTAATTGTATACATAAAAACAATAGTAGGATAATGCCAGTTCTATTTTAACAATGACTAACAGATCCTATTAAATGGTTAAGATGTTGCAAACAGCAAATAAAAAGCCCTTAAGTCATGTCTATCAGGCTACGTTTCTCCGGGATTTTTCTTTTTCTTTTCGTTTACTTACATGTAAAAAATTATTGATCGTTTAAATTCCTGATGAAACAAAGACAGATATATTTTATATATCTAAATTTTGATGTTTCAAACTTGCTAGCTACGAAAACAGACAGTTTGACATCACTGCTGATAACAAGCCATGTATAGGTCAGTACAGGAATGATTAACCCTAGTTAGCCCTGGTTTGGATGCATTGTTTTGTGTAAGTATTGTGTTTTTATGTCCATACTTTCAAAAATTGATTATCTGCTGTTACTTTTCCCCTAGTTTACCCGTATAAGCCGTCTGTCGATGCCCCGCTTCAAAATTCAAAGATACAATTGTAAATGTTATTTGTCCGTTTGTTGAATGCTGTTTTTTATAGTGTTTTTTGTTTAATAAAGAGAGGTATTTAAATAAAAAAGATAATGCTCTCATAGTTTGCATTTATCAATTTTAAAGAAAAAATATAATTTTTTAATATTTTTTTTAATAGAAGGATTTGAAGAAGCAGTTGCACAGCTGCATCTTCTGTCAGTTGCTTATTTACCATACTCATATTTTACAGGTTCACTGGATCATAATTATGAAGGGTTACTATTGTTAATAAGGTACTACCCGTAGTTTAAAAAAAATTTGAAAATGTAAAATTAATATGAAACCAATTAGATACATTCAATTGCATATTAGGAGATTTAAAAGCGATCCAATTTAAGAGAACGCAGATTACTAATATGATACATTTATGTTTAAGTCCACGCAGAAGTCCATGAAGTCATGTTTTTATCAGTCATGATTCTTCTCAGTTTAATTTCAGTCAGACGCTAATAGCTTAACCAAGAGCAGCCTAGAGTGGAAGCCAAACCGAATATAGAGACGACATGAATTAATTAAACAACAAGGATTCAGTCACGACACTTTGTTGATACAACGTTCATTAGCTTAAGGATTTAAATTTATTGGATAAGACAAACTACATTGCAGAAAAACTATTAATAAACAGGACCGGCGACCTGAAATTCTTTATATTATTTATTCTGATTCCTAGTTGTGCGAAAAGACTGATTGACTGACGTGCAAAATTAGCGTATTATGAAAAAAACACCCACTTCTCAACTCTCCAAACCTACTTTTGTGTTTTAAAGTATAAACGGTGCTATAACAAAGTCTCGGGCAGTTTTTATTATCATACGAGATTTATAAAAAATAATCCGTTATTATAATTTAAATCTTTTTTTTTCTATAAGGCGCATGGCGCTTTGAGAGAATTTCTAGATCCGCACTGATTTAAAATCACATTGCAATGATATGGACGAATAATGTCCTAAATCAGAAGTACCGTTGGCCGTAAATGTTATTTGTCCGTTTGTTGAATGCTGTTTTTTATAGTATTTCTTTTTTAAAGGAGAAAGGTATTTAGACTTATATGAATCGATCTATCTAATTTTAAAATAAGTTATTATAATTATTCACAGATTTCTATTACAACTGACATTCGCTGTCTTTAGAAGACTGTCCTCAGAAATACTTTGGATTGAATTTGTAAGTGCCTTTTTATGACATTGACATTTCACCATAATATAACACATGTAGCAAGTCGATCTCAAGTTATTTAACAGTCGGTCTAACCATACATGGTTATCTTTGTTTGTTAAGCGCAACGAACTGCTGTGGTGGACCAAAACTAACAGAGATGTCAAATCAAAGATTATCCACTAGTCTTACTTTGGGTGAAGGCTTTATCCACCGACCAACCATCAACATCCCAAGCACAAGTGCACTTTAAGCTAAATTTTAAAGGCATCGGTTGTTTCATTGTTTTCAACTGATAATAACTTATTTTCCTATGCATTTAAACTTATAACAGTCTACTTTTTAAGATGCAATCTTTTGAATTTCTGTAAAAAAAAATATACAAGCTATTTACGTGTCCGTTTACTACGCTGATTGTTTCTATGTTTCTACAGCATTGATTTTAGTTTTAAGTTTAATTTGACTTGCAGAAGGATTTAGGAAACCAACATTAAAAAAAAAATTCCGTGTGTTGAAAATACGGCAATAGTCTACCAGCTTGGTCTGCTATTTTCTTTATTTTTTATTTATATTTTCCGTTTCGCGTGCAACCTTGCCCAAGGGCATACTTTTAAGTACCACAATAATCTTATACCGATCTATCGAGGAAGGACATAAGTAATTTGGAGCATCTTGTTTGTTAAGCCCGATACGAATTCGGACTTGATATCTAATTGTTGATATCCCATGTAATGTACATACCGATGACATTACCTAATTTCAACAATGTTTAAAACAATTAAGGCACGATTGGTCCCTAAGGGCTTTAAGTATTTAAAACAAACAATAATTAAAACAATAAGAATAATTAAAACAACAACAACAACAAAAGTGTTTCAAATATTAAAAAAGAACGCTTATAATAGAGACAACCAGGCGTCATGTTTGCTTTGTTGTCGTTTTTGTTTTATTTTTGTTTTTGTTTTTGTGTTTTTTGTTCTTGTTCTTGTTTTTGCTTTGTTTTTGTTTCGTTTTTTGTTTGTTTGTTTTTGTTTTGGGGGGAGGGAGACATAGAATTCGAGTAGTCCATTTAGATACGTTAAAGGCCACTTACATTTCAACGTATTATTAATTTTCATTATTACTGAAACCCCTTTAAAACAGTTCCAACAAAGCAGCGACCAACAACGGCACAACTATTGCTATTTTTCTTAATACAACTACTACTACTACAACCACTACCACTACTACTGCTACAACTACTCATACTACTACTACTACTACTACTACTACTACTACTACTACTACTACTACTACTACTACTACAACCACCACTACTACTACTACTACTGCTCTGTTGATATCATTTCTGCGAAAAAAATAGAATCACCTGAATAGGATTTTACAAAGAGGTCTAAAATAATTATTTATACTTGTTAAATAAGAACTATGTGCCAATATAAGGTGTAAAAACAAATTCATACGAACAAATGAAAATTAAAAAAAAAATTTTTGGAATGGATTTCCGGAACTACGAAGCATGCAAGATACAAGAACTTAAATAATCTAAACTACACAAAAAGACATACATTTTCTTACCTGTAAAAAAAACAAACAAATTCCCTGTTTTTTAGGTATTCCTTTATGAACAGTATAAATCTATTCCAGTTTGGAATTTTGTCCTGATACAGTGATAATTAACCAGAAACTCAAATCATCCTATGTTCGATTTTATAATTGACATTATGTGACAGCAAAATTGATGGGTTTCCCAATATACCAAACCGCGCATGTGATAATACAGATAAAGCTAATAATGGCCTAATTAGATTAGTCGTATCACTGTATGATTGCGTGGAACACGGTTATTCTAATAAAGCTGATCTCGCCACTTCCTTGCTCCATCTGCCTCTTTTTCTCTTTGTCGGAGTATCTGCATCTCTCTTTCACTCCCTCTCACTTCCTTTTTCTCTATTTCTCTCTCTCCTTCTCTCTCTCTCTTTCTCCTTCTTTCTCTTTCTATATATATTTCTCTCTCACTATCTATCTCTATCTCTTTGTCTTTTTATCACTACAAAAGTTATATCATTTTATAAATCTTTAGAAACGCGTCTATTTTCAGATGATTTCCAAGACCGGAGTGTAATACTATGTTAATGGAAGATGGTGCAATCCAAAAAATATCCATTTGCGTTTCAAGGTGTGTACACCTGATTAGAAATGCTTACAGTGTCGCCAAGGCCATACTACTTACCTAGAGAGTCACTAATGTGTACATAACGTGTATATATATTCCACCTACAGCAAATACACACAATGCTGCTGGACTTTAAAGATTACACATATACAACACTGAGACCAAGTACCGTGGCGCTTAAAATAGTCACTGATGACTTCAATAGGTGTATTATCACATATGCCACTATAGGAAATGTAAAATGAAATATTCGTATACCAGCAAGGCCTCGTCCCCTTTGGGCAGATCTGTCTAGTGTCAGGCCAGTCATGATATCGGTCTTTTGTCCAAAGTGAACCCCCATCTAAAAGGAAGGTGCTCACGTGAACAGCAGACGCATGGGAAACCCGCCGTGCCTCACTGGAAATCACTGGTCACTGTTCTTAAACACGGCTAAAAATATACCTCAACTGACACCGTCTGTTGCTAAATTAATTTTTGTGTAGACTCTATTGTGTCTAACAAATCGTTAAAAGATATATCCCAATAACACGTGAAAACAAAGAAGCAATTATTAATAAGAAGCAAGCCTTTAGGATTAAAAACAAAGAACGCATGTCAAGAACGCATAGAGAGAGCTTAAAGATGAAATAAGAAAGGAAAAAAATGTATAAAAACGAAATTGAAAATTTTTTCTGAGTCCAATAATGTAGCAGGTTTGGAAGAGCATGAACTTGATAACTGGTTGTAAGAGAAAAAAGAAACACCAGCTTATAGGGTGACAAAAACTATGCATGGATGATCTCAATTATTTTACGCCAGATTTGATTGTTATGGTTTTAGAAGTGAAAGACATATTAGACTTAATCTGTTATATGAATAAGCAATCGGAGATCAAGTAATATGATATATACAGTTATCAGAAAACGAGGTACAATGAAACCTAAAGAAAATAAAAGCAGGAAAAGCCCCAGGTCTCGATGCTGTTCTTCCCAGTGTGTTAAAATTATGTGCTACTGAATTGAGTACAGGTTTATGTAATATTTAATCTCTCACTAAAGGAACCTGTTTTTCCAACTGTTTGGAAAACATCAAGTATAAAATTGTAACTCTTCTTAAAAACAGAACATCTCCTGTCCCTAAAAGAAAACAAAACTTTTCATGTGCGAATGATTTAGGACCTGTGACACTTACATCATGCGCTATCAAGGTATCTGAACAATATTTTATTATCCATCTTACCAAGCAAGTCTATTAATAGATCGAACATATGAGTTGACGATGCAATCACTCACGTTATTCAAAATAAAATTAAATGCATTATTAAAGACAGCACACACCCTCTGAATGCTTTACACAACGGTCAGCTGATTGAGCGCAGTGGTCGTTATAGAGTTCCAAAGACGCGAACAAACAGACTCTTTTTTTCCCTAAATCTATCACACTATTTCATTAGAATTACAGAATAATAAAACTTACAATAGTGCATCTTTGAACAAACCATCAATTTTTACTAAATTTTCTGATTATTAGTATTAGAATTGTGAAATATGACTTATTCTTATAAAGTTTTAAGTTTATAGGCTACACATTTAATTTTGCAAATTTTTTTTTGGGTATGTTTTAGAGCATGTAATTTTCAATTTCCATGGATGGGATTAACACAGACATCTCTTCTTATCTTATCTTTTCTCTCTCTCTTTCTCTCTCTCTCTCTCTCTCTCTCTCTCGCTCTCTCTCTCTCTCTTTCTAGTTCTCTAAAACTCTCTGGGTGCCTTTTAATTAATTTCAAATGCATTTAAGTTATTTATACTAATATTCATAATATGTTTTAAAAACACGTATGAATGCGTTCCTTAAAGAAATTAACAGAATATCAAGTACACGTACAGACTGTACACAACACGTGAAAGATCCCTACAAATTTAGCGATTTCGTCATCCTAGAATTAGAATTAGCTTTTTTACTTTGATTATTAACTTGACATAAGTTCAGCCTCTTCATCGAATGCTTGGACCGTAAACTAGCTTTAAACGATAGTTTAACAACCTTTACTGGCCCAATCTAAAATATGTGCATTGAACGCTGCATAACAATGCAGAACAGAAACCTACCATAAATTTACAGGATAGTTTACGGGTTGCATACCTTTGTCGTGTTAATTAATGTAACATAAAGTGAGTGTGTGTGTGTGCCGTTAAGTATATTGGCGGGTGCGATATTCATCTGCAGGACACTGAGACCTCAAATTTGGTATTTCGAAAAACAAGGAAATCTGCTAAGTTCAGTCAAATAAATTTTCAAGCGGTAATATTTAATAATATAGAATAATGGTATTTACAACTACAGTGCATGTATACATATTTATTTGAACCTAAATCTTCACTATAGTTTACTAATCTTGAAACACGTGTTTTCGTTTTTGCAAATTTATAAAAGGCGTAAAAGAAATTTAAATTGGATTAATTTTCTTTCTTTCCGTGGAAAAAATGTAAATGATGGACTTCAGAATCCTTAAAATTAGTATTCTAATCAAACAAGTCTATCTAATATCATTGCTTATTTGCATGGTTTTATAAATTAATTACAAATACTAATGAAACAGTGTCTGACGGATGTCTGGAGACAGTCAATGACATTAAAAAGGGTATGAAACCATGAAAAAAAGTGGTAAATGACGCATATAAAGAGGTTGATATTTAGATAATTGGGCAGATACTTAGAGAAAGACAGAGAAAGAGAGAGAGAGAGAGAGAGAGAGAGAGAGAGAGAGAGAGAGAGAGAGAGAGAGAGAGAGAGAGAGAGAGAGAGAGAGAGAGAGAGAGAGAGAATAAGGAGAGAAGATAAGATAAGATGACTTTATTAATCCCATCAAAGGAAATTGAAAATGACATGCTCTAAAACATACAAAAAATCATTTGTAAAAATACATACTACTTAAAATTGTAGCCTATAGGTATAAAATATAACTTTATAAGAATAATCTATTGAGACATATGGACAGACAGACAGACAGACAGACAGACAGACAGACAGACAGACAGACTGACAGACAGACAGACAGACAGACAGTCAGACAACTAAATGCGGACAGAAAAACATTATTATTTGGGTCAATGCAATCGTAGTAGTGATAAATGGTATACAAATTATTGCAGTAATGATGTAGTTGACTGCAACGTATAGCATTAAGATCACGCTTTGTCCTTTTAATATTATTAATGGCAAAAATGGCTTTACAAAGAACTGTTTTGAAACTGGTCAGATATTCTTTTTAGAACAGCAGGGTGTATTTTAAGTACATTATCACTTTCTAATGATTTAGAAAAAAGTTTTTTTGATTTATTTAAATATTCAAAACAAAATGTACATTGCACAAATTTAGCTGATTAAAAAAAAAACAATAACATTTTTTGCTAGAATTCATTCAATATTGGTGAACTCCAGATCTTTTAAATGTATTATTTAGTAACCAAGTTAATAAACTGATAGTGTCCCCTAACAAATGTTTGAAGCCTTTTCAATATATAAACTTACAAAATCTTTTCAGAGTCTATAAATGTTGTACTCCTCCATTGAAACACTCCATTAACACCTAAACAGAAGCATGTTGTCTGTTTGAATTAACCATGAAAGAGCATCAACCGTCGTGACTTTGGATTATTGGGCTATGATTAAACATTATGGAAAAGGACAACTACTGTGGCGTACGGCTTTAGGCCTACCTGTATTTGATTGTAATTTATTCATAGGCTCTGGTGGCAATGACTGATCGGAGCTAATTACCTTGATCTACCATTATTATGTTAAATTTGTTTTACACGAACCAAGCAAAGCGGTTTTAGGTTTTTCTTCCAATGTATATTTGTGTGCTTATGGGAGTGCCTTTTCTAATTATTTATGATGGGTTTGTTGTCCAATTTCCTTTTGTAGAGGCTATGCTATGACCCCTACATATCCTTGGGTAAGTTTTCTCTTTCTTCCCTGTATGTTTTTACTTCGTCCCTCCATTTTCATCCAATCAATATCCGACTTTTTGTGTTATTGGTGTTGTATTATTTTGTTGCTTCGCCCTTTCGGCCTCTTTCGATAGAATTCAAAAAGTGCATTTGAAGAAGAAAAAAATATACAATATGTATTGACAAACAGCAATTCGCAACTGTCGGGTATTAAAAAATTAAAAGGAATAAGGCTTTTAGCAACTATTAAGGGATACAACATACTTTCTTGTACTAATTTAATAATTCCAAATGGCGGTAATCATTCTTCAACAGTGTACCAACAAGTAAACTATACAGCTAAGCTCTAGTAAGTATGAAAAACAGGTCGTACTGTGTCACTAACATTTCTATTTCTGTATAATAAAAACACCTTTGAAATAGGCATTCCTCTAAAAAAATTGCATAAGTAGTACAACGGATGATGATGATGTTCAAAGTATATTTATTAGTTTTGATTTTAACAGAAGTTGTAAGTAGTAAGACAATTGATACTACATGTAAATTTTTTCATAATAATAATGATGATGATGATGGTAAGTTATAAAAACAACAACAACAACAACAACAACAACAACAACAACAACAACAACAACAACAACAGCGACAACACAACAACAACAACAACAACAACAACAACAACAACAACAACAGCGACAACAACAATAACACGAACACCAATAACAATAATGGTAATACTAATAATAAAAATGAAAATAATAATAATAATAACAATATTAATGATGATAATAATGATGTAAACATTGTAGAAGAGGAGAGCAGGAAAAAAAGGATTATAACTGAACATAATAATAATAATAATAATAATACAATAGGATGAAGAGGATTATAGGAAGATGATGGCACCTACTTATGGATAATCACATGAGTTTTGAGAACGAAACGAAGAAAAAAAGACGTATATGCATAATTTGAAACACAATCAAACGGCCTGAAAAAACTATTTAACTATTTTTTATTATAGTACATGTACTACGTTTGTAGACCTTGGTTTTTTTATGTCTGGTTAGTAGCTGATAAAAGTGCGCTTTGCTACAATGTTATCTCCCTCGTGATGTTTGATAAAAAGACTGTAACACTTTGCTTTAAAATAATTATGTCTCGCTTATAACACAGCCCAACGTAGGTTGTATCAATAGTTTTCAAAAAGTACAATGACATGTTGACTGACTCTAAACAGTTTTAAAATATTTTCATCACACAACAACGTTAGATAGTTATTCAGAAAAAAATAAGAAAAAAATAACGGTGATTAGGGTCATAACTAACTGAAAATACAAAACAAAACTAGATGAAATTTACGCCTTGAGATATACAGAGATTATTATTATCCCTAATATTATTTATCATATAATTACTACAGCCGGCATGCTGGTCTAGGGAGATTTCACAAGACCATTTGCTGACCTCTCAATGCTGTGTAGTAACGTAAAAAAGAGAATAATTTTTTTGGGTCTTAGTATTGACCAAGAGCTATCGATGTCATAATCACACATACGATACTATTTGACTAGTCTTATTTTTTTTAGTTAACCGTTTAATCGACAATTACATTTGCTTATGGACGTCCAGGTAAAACTTTTTCTTCTTCTGGGTTGCGTTCAATAGCGCAAGTACTACATGTATTTGATGTGTCATTAACAAGGCAAAACTGTGCAGCGTTTAATGTTGCGACGATTATTACAAGTACGACTACAGACGAGTGTCTTAAGTAGTCCTGTACGGTTACAGACGAGTGTCTTTGGTACACTGTAACCATTTAGTTTCACTGAACAACCAGTCACGGTGCTTCATGTTCCTGTGATCCATGACCCGACTCTATTTCAGTGCATAGAAATGTGCATGTTGAACTCACAAGCAAACAATGAGATTACTTGAAAGGAGCGACCCCGCCGTTTTTAGATATTTCACCTTATTTTAGGGCGCGGCCCTGTTATGCTCGCAAATCTTTGAGGTAGGGATAGGGAAGGCACCGATCTACATCCATGGGTGCCTTTGTTGTTGTTGTTTTTTTTTTCATTGTTTGATGAAATGGCATCTGAAAGACTTCTAGCATTTCTGTATTTTCAATACAAATAAGGCTGTGGTATTTGTCTGGCTGATTTAGTCATGTGTTTTAGAGGCCTATTTTTTAAACTTTTTTTATGACTACTCCTTGGTGATTCTTTTTTATTTTCTATGTTTTTTGTTTTTGTTATTAGGAATGTTGTGATTATTATTTTTCACAAAAGAGGACATAGATCCAGTTTATTGAAGTCCTAACGTTCAATGCACTATTTACAGTCATTGGGAAAACGAAACCGAAAGTAGAAATAGCGCATATTATTTTCATGGGACGATCCTTTTTATCGATCATTGAAGTGAATATTGATGACTTTATCTAGATCTAGGCCTAGTTCATCATTATATAATGTAAAGCAAAATACAACTACGACTTCAATGTTTTTTTCCTGGGTTTCGATATTTATTTATAGCCTGTTTGCCATATTATTTTTTTATGAATAATATTTTGGTACATGATTTTTTGTTACAAAGATGACCGTTCTAAAAGAAGACATAAACATTATGTCTTAATTTTTCGTTAACTAAGAACACTTTCTAGAATTGTGCCTATCATGAACATTATTTAGCTTGCTAAAGTGCAGTAATTGGTTCAAGCAGGGTTTCCAATTTTCTCTTTATTGTTGTTTTGATGAATCTGTATAAAAATCAGGCCTGTAGTGGTACGATAACTTTACCGAGGAAAAAACCTGCGATGTGCTGCAGTACAGTAAATTTCCTAAAATTCTCTCGCTCTGCAGGCTTTTAAAATTGTGTGTTCCCACCTTATTATAGGTAGTATGAGGTTATTCTCATCAAAATAACCAACTTTCATTAATACGAAATATTATTTACCGCCAATAAATAAATTAATCTAGAAAAAAAACACCTTATAATTACCGAATTAAAAAATCTCAAATGAATCAACATACTCAAAGAGCATAATCTCTATCAGATTACACCACCTTCAAAGAGTACAGGAAACAAATATCAACCAGAAAACAATACATCTCAATTATCATACACGACACATCTTCACAACTAGCTTACAACTTATTGTATGTAAGTCTATCACCTCAAGAACCGTTACAGTTGTTAAAACATGCTGAAATGTCTTCTAAGAATGTAACCAAATATTTAGATACCGTACATGGATTTTTAAACGAAAAAAAATAGATATTTCACCTTATTTAAATATTGTAAACATTATAAGTTGGTCACAGATTGATCTTGCAGTATTTTTAGATTATGTCTGATAATACTGCGATGTGTACGTTACCGTGGTCCTTGTTATTCTATCCGTTTCGTTTCCAATCAGTGAAAACATTACTCGTTATAGAAAAGATATTTTCTAAGAAGGTTAAAGGTCATTTTAACTTTAGTCCACTTTTAAATCAGTCAAAAGAGGCCTCAAAATATAATTTATCATCGTTTGCTGACTTTACTCAGTGTGTCTTTTTTGTTGTTGTTATTTTCGTTGATTTTTTTCAAAATACTGTTTATTGTCGATTTTTAATGTACCGGTACTTATTTGTTTTCGTATTATCCTTTGCGCTACTACAACAGATTTGTTAATAATATGTAGAATTAAAAATATTCAAATGTTCACTACTTGAAAATGACAAATAAACAAGAGCTCATCAACAGGTTGTGTTAGGAATCTATTTGTTACCAGCGTAATTAAACTACGAGGTTAAAAAAATCAAAATCAAATATAAAACAGTAAATGCCAATAGAATAAAATAGTGTATATCTGTATAATTATTTGTTTTCCTAGCACCGGATTTGATTTTACAATCAATTATTGATAAATACACAATTCAGCAATTTTGGTGCAATAGCTTTAAACAGCTCTGTAATATCCGAAAACTAAAGCTTACTGGAAGGATGACAAGTGAAATAGAGATAGATAGATAGATAGATAGATAGATAGATAGATAGATAGATAGATAGATAGATAGATAGATAGATAGATAGATAGATAGATAGTTAGATAGATAGATAGATAGATAGATAGATAGATAGATAGATAGATAGATAGGTAGATAGATAGA
>RQTK01000501.1:311335-327674 GCA_003991915.1 Elysia chlorotica
TTATTACTATTATTATTACTATTATTATTAGTGTTGTTGTTTTTATTATTATCATTATTATTATCATTATTACTTTCATTTTTAATTTTTATATTAATTTTTAGTATTTTTTTCATTGATTATTATTAATTATACTATTTCTTAATAGGTCGTAACCATCATTATAATTATCATTATCTTTTTTTTTTTACTATTATCATTGTTTTTGTTATTGTTGGTACTGTTGGTGTGCTGGTGAATGTCTTGTTGTTGCTATCTTTTTTCGTCGTGATGTTTTTGTACATTTTGATTAATAACTGTCTTACTGTTTATTGAACCCAACCCATAACACTGTTTTATTTCGTCTTTTCTTTTGTTTTCTTCAAATGGAAATGAAGATGTAAGAAGATATAATTGCACTCTTTATGTACAGAAATCGAGCGCTTTGAACACCAATAAGACATCAACGTTATCTGTTGGTCAAAACTTTCTTAAAGTGCACATTTTTATTTATTGAACAACAACTAGTGCAGCATTTAAGCACTATGTCTTTTTTTTCGAGTAAACCACACACAAACATACAAAAAAGTAACACTTTTAAAGGTTCTTTCTAGTGATAAAAATGTAAAAACTGAAAAAAAAACCAACAACTATCGCCTCAATTGAGTACTTTATTGAGCAGTTTTTCTCTGTAATCACATGCCATAAAGCACTTAAATATCGTTAACGACCAGGAAAGCTGCACTGAAAGCCAGCGCAGGGGTTGCCTGGTGTAAGCGGTCATAAAATGCGACAGTCGGCGTGCCCATCGCTGTAAGGCTGACGATCCGCACAGATCAATAAAGTACTAGGCGGATTGGACATTTTTGATGTCCTCTTCTCACAGTGCGGTTAGCTGTGCCTCTTCTTGGTTTGGCACACTACACATAGTAAATATCTCTTCATTAGAATGGTAATAATAACAAAAGTTTTAAAAAGGGAGAGGCGCTGAGGAAAAGGTGCCACAAGAATGTAATTTTTTTTTAAACAAAACCAGTTTGTATTTTTTTTTTTTAATGAATTTTAAATTGTTTTTATCATTTTAAATCTTTATTAGAGGGTCTTAATGTGAAATAAGGATAGCTGTAAGTGTTTTGTTTGAACAAAACCTGTATCTGAAAATGTATCTCGACCTTTAGCTGCTGGCTGATAGATTATTCCAGTAATATGTTGCTAAAGACTGGGATGAATGCACGTTTTCCGCTAAAATAAATGTCATATAAAGTAAAGTTTTTCTTGAAAGGAATAATTTGAAATAAAGCATGATAAAATGGTGGTAAACTGATTAGTTTTTCAGAAGTCACCTTTTAGCAGGTAAAAAAATGTGGTTTTTTTTCGACTTTTGTCTTTTCTTACCATTAGTATAATTATACACCATAAGCTTCATATGAGGGAAATTGTATTGTTCATTATACTAAATAAATGTAAAGCAAGTGATGCCTCAAAATATGTTACAGACTAGTATTGGAAATGCAGTATTTAGGCTCATTTAGCATTACATCAGATACCTTTTAAAGCAGATTATAGTAAATTGGTTTTATTTAATTCAAAACAAATATCGAGGGAAAGTTTTAAACAGGTGCCTGCTAGACCTTTAGGAATGGGAACATTTTAATCATACACTGTGTTCTTTTTGTCAATTCTCGGTGATAGTTATATTTTTGTCTGTAGCGATAGGGTAAAAAATTATTTATTTATTTATGTAAGCGTTCTACAAATTCGAATCCGTTTTTTTTTTATTTTAGTTCCACAATCATTTTGAATGCTCAAAATAAGATATATATTATGTTTTTCAATTCCTTTTGCAGCGTTTACCTTATACGAACCGCACGGTAAGGAGGGTCCATGAAACACCTGAACGCTTCAGAAAGCCTACAATGAAATGGGGATTCCTTGGAAATCACTGAGCGTATTGTCGGAAAGGGGAGGTAAAAGGCGCGAACAGTGAAGACAGTGAAAGGAAGGCGAGGCAACTCTCGCTCCCATTGCCTTTGGCCGCGGAGGATTGCCTGTTATGGAAATATTATCATAAGCTATAGATCTATGTGGCGGCACAATGATCGTGTGTCAGATTTTGAGAGATACGCATAAAGGTCTGTAAACAAAAATGCTCTGCCCTTCGATACGTGCAAGAAAAAGGAAGGAGAGAGCGGATACACTTCAGTTTAATAGCCGAGGCAAACAAAGTTTACGCGTTATGTCTCTCTCCGGGAGGTTCCTACTGAAACTTCCTTTGTGGGATTTCGAGAACGGTGATAGGATGTTACTAAGTGATCTTATTATATGATTATTTTAACGTTTCTGTAACCATTTACAACGACAATAAGGTACTCATTAATTCGTTTTACAAAACTGGATTGTGGATTTGTTACAGTATTATCACTTCTGGTACGTGGTAGTCACAAAAACTTGCTTTAATAACGAGAACGAATATTATTGATGGAAATATTGTGGTAAGCTTTGTTGGTTGTTGTTTTGTTTTTTGTCCACAGGCGGATGGATTTTTTGTGGTTCAAAGTTAAAGGATTTAATGATATAAAATATACGTAGTTATTACAGTTATATGTATTTCTCTGACATTTGATATTCCTGCCAGTCGCAGGTTTTTTTTTATCCTGTAGTAGGCTATTTTGTTTATTTTTGTTGTTTTTGTTTTTCTTATAAAGAAATTTTTCTTTGGGTTTCCCTTCAAGTTTCTAGGTATTCTTTTAGTTTTAACAGGAATATTATCAAGACTTCATAATTTTGCTAAATGTGCTAATGTGTGTATATAGTCCCCACAGAAGTTTCCTTACTATCTATGTGGTAAACTTTAAAATTGTCTTATCAATGCGCCTGCAATATTTTTTATATAAAAAATGCATCTGTAAAATGTGATAGTCAAAGCACATTGATATAGTGCTTAAGGACATACAATTAATGAAGTATGATAAACAAGTAGGAATATAGGTTCAACATGATGCACGAGCTTACAGTGAAAAGGTGATATAAAAGAATGTAGCTCTATCCCTATCAGAATTTTATAAATTTCCTTCTTTTAAATTGATAATGATCATAATGTAACAGATTTTCCAATAAAATAGTTAAAAAATTCAAATCTTCTTGGGGTGGGCTTTTTAAAATTTCAAATGTGTGCGAAATAGTTTGTACAAGTAATTAAAAGCAAAATATTTTCATTTAAGTGACAATTTATTTAAAGCTTTGACAATAATTAAAAAAGCAAGGTAGCTGGATTGAATTTATTGGAAAGCGGTAAATCGAATGTCTTCCGTTTCGTTTCGTTTTACCCCTATACCACACATAAAGCTATTTAGAACCGTGTTAGACTTTCAGGAGTGAAGGTTAGGGGAAATTCAACTATAAAAACAACAACCTTAATCATTATACCGCTACTTATGGAAGTTCCACTAATCTCTCGCCCCTTTTAGAAAGGATACTGACAAATTTCAGGCATGAAAAAAAAAGCGGGACAAAGAGAGACTGCTTAGACTGATCTTTTTGATGACTAAGTCTAGCAAGTGCTGGTATTTGTCCTATTTTTCAAGTCTTATTTGGTTGTTTGCTGTGTGACATTAGTTCTAGATTACGGAGAAATGGAGAATGAAAGTTAACAAAAGATGTGAAGGGGCGTTGCGTACAAGTCAGCTAGGTTTGTTTATGATGTTCTGTCATACACAAAATTGTGTCAATACCACACAAAAGGCTATTGTCAATCTCACCCGCTTTAGACATTCGCACACCGGAGTACAATTTTAGTATATGTTTATCGCCTGTACACATTTAAACTAGTAAAGACTAAAACTGGATAGACTGGTGCTCATGTTGAACCGACCGAGGAGGAGGAGGAGGAGGAGGAGGAGAAGAAGAAAAAGAAGAAGAAGAAGAAATTGCAAGTGGACATAATTGCTTGCTTTACTTGTTGTTTGACTAATATGATAATGAAACATTTCGGGAAAATCGATTTTATTCCTTTGGCGATAATGAGAAAATTTGCAGCCTGTAGCTTTTTTAATCTCTAATATATTTTACAATAGCAAAGACGCAACAGTTAAGCAGATTATGGTGGTGAAATAAAGCCCCAATCTTATTTTTCTGAAGAAAAAAATTACGAAAGCGGCACGAACGATATCGCAACTGAGCCTGATTTAATCAGCCCGTCTTTAGAGTGTGAAGCGTGAAGCACGGTGGCATTCTTGATGTCATTTTACAGTCAAAAGACGCCAAACGAAACGAGCATTCGTTTTGTTTGCTTTGCTAAAGTATTTCACTTTCTCCTTGTCAACTATCATGACGTTGGCAGTGAACCAAGTTGTTTGACTTAGAATTTTGATCAATTGTCAGTGGTTTAAGAAAGTCTGGCAAACAGAAAAAGGTTACAGTTTGTGTAATAGAATTTGTTAAAAGAAACAAAAATCAAAGTTTGCTATTTGGTTTGTTCAACTTTGATTCAAGGTACGTTACTTATAATTTGCTAACTGAAGATTTTCCAAATCTCCTACCGGCTTTAAGATTGTTATATAATAAAAAAATTTCCATAGATTTTTATCCAGCGTTAAGGAGTCCGTTCCGTGAAAGTATAATAAAATGGGACAGAACAGACGTGTAGTTTCTGTAATCTTACACCATCGTGTTAGTAACCGACGCAGAGTCGCCGCGGTCACAAAGTTCTTGGCTATCTGATACAAATCTCTTAAATTAATAGTAAACACCACGCAATAAACGACTTTCGTTTCTTTCACTCCCTGATCCCCACACACAACTTCTGTATGCCCCTCCTGGAGGCGATCGGGATCTATCCCCGATTTTCTCAACGAATCAAATCGCTTAAGCAACAGTTCAATAGGCACTTTGAGCTTGGATAGAGAATTGAATGCCCGCGGCATTCACTTTGTATCTGTGGAATTCTATACTTTGCTTTAAGCTTAGATAAGGAAAAGCAGGACCAGCCCCTCAGTCGCACAGGCTTGCACTTTGAGCTGGCACCTCGTAAAAGTTTACCGTAGCTATTTGTGTTAAACATTGTTGAAACGCGGATCGCATGTGTTGAAACAACATTCGTGTTATTTCCTTGAATCCGTCACCGAACTGGCAATTTATGGGCCGTATTTGAAAAGACGAGGTGCGTATCTCAGATTGGAATGTTTGTTATTTAAAATGTGCGTATTTTTCTTCAGATGACGCGACTGTCTTTTGTTCTTTATTCCACGATAATGTGCATCCATTGTGAAAGTTTGAGGATTATTAAGAACTCACAAGTAGAGAGAGATCCAGTTAGCAAAGATTGAAAAAATTTATAATCGAAACATTATATCATCGAACGGAATACTATGGAATAGTGGTAGTTAGTTTGTTTGAAAACTTTGAGTAGTTTTAAGAGAATTTGCGACATGAAATCGACTGTAACGACTGTTTGGATTAAACTATCAAAATAACATGTTTTCAAAATAACAATACAATACTTCTTTGGAGATCTAATATAGTTATATTTTGAAATGTGTCATTTAAATTTGGGCAAAAGGTTGTGATTGCCAATGTACTTTTTCAGCTTAATACAGTCCATCATGATACAACTTGAATCAAAGAAGAAAGTTTTAAAAATTAATGAACAAAAGAAAGTTGCTGTGTTGTTTTACAACTACTTGTACTTTTATATTTAAAATATTTTATTAACCTTTAAAGGAAAAAGGTGTTTACAAAAATTTGATGCAGGTGGATAACTTATGTTGTGCATCTCAATTATTTAGTTCCCTCACCAAGAACGACCATTGCTCATAAATCAACATTACTTTATAGTTTTCAACGACAATACATCTATAAAGTACATTTTCTCTGGTCCTTTGCAGCAGGAGCAGACAATTATAGAAAAAGAAGAAAATGAATCACTAAACTTTTATTTTGTGCTAATCATAGAGCTCAAAATTGACTTTGCACCTTGATGTTATTTTTGAAAGTGCTCCTGGAAAGGGGGATTAAGACATTGGTGTAGTTATACTGAAAGGCAAAGATCATGGGGGGCAGGTTCTAAGAACTCGTAGCAACGGGACACGCCTTCCTAAAAGATGGCGACTGCCATTGTCAATAGCAGGCCTCCATCAGGACGAGGCCCCGCCCCCAGCGTCCCAAGCCACGCCCATCACAGCCTCCTGCCTGTCCCACCGCGGCTCCCATTCCCCACATCCCCTGCCTTGCCGGACAGGCGGGCCCGCCTCAAGAGGCTAAACCTGAGCATCACAAGCCGGGAGGGCGGAGTCACCGAAACTGGCAGCGATGGAGGCAGCGGACTTGAGGAGGACATCTTGCTCTCTAAACGGGCTGCCCACATGGGCCACACTCCCCGCGGGCACAACAGGACACACGCCAGGGGAAGGCTCGGCTCCGCGAGCAGCGCCGCGGCAACAGCTGGGCAGCACGACAGGCATCACATTGCTGGCTTTACAGATAATGGAAGTGAAAGGTTACAACCTCAGTTGAATCTCAGGGATCCAAGTTCCGAGGACAGTGGCTATATGCCTCCTCGTAAGTAAAATGTGTATCTCTAAAAACGTGTAATCTTAGTGCCCCGATTATTTTCAACCATCGACGGACAGTGGGCATCGCAGGAAAGTGAGATTTTTTTTAGATTAGATCAAAACAATAACTGATGTTTCTCATAAAATGTCTCTCAATAAATTAATCGATATACGCTTCTCACTCTTTTAACCCAACCACCAGTACTACCCACGCACCATAAAAACGTCAAGTTTAACTATTAACCAAATCTGATCATATACCTCTTTGGTTTTAGTTTATGTTATTTATAATTATTTATTATTGACCTTTGTCTATACTTTTTGCTATTTTTTTATATTTTGTTATAACTTATGTGAAGAATGCTAAAATGTTTGTATCTTATTTCTGAGGAGAAGAAAAAAATTCAAACGTTATATAAACTCTATCTATATTTGCCTGTGTATTTTGTTCTTTTGAAGATTTAATCAATAACTTTTATTGACTCGCAACACTAACTAAGAGTGTTTTAAAAAAATTTAAAAAAAAATAAATGATCGGCCCAGTGTAAAATTTGAACAGACTGACGTCTCCTTACAATTGTCCCCGCTCGCACTCAGCCGTTTATTGATGATACAAAAATCAATAGGTTAATTGGAAATTATTGTGTCTCAGCGTCCAAGCTTCGCCATCGCAATATCATAACATCCCGGCAGCACAAGGCGCTAGGAGACGCCCCTGAGGAAGGAGTGGACCCCCGAGCGCGACAAAGGAGGAACCACAGCAGGCAGGGCAGGGGCGAGCCCGTCCGGTTCAGGCTGCCCGACATCAGCATCCGGCAAACCGTGTCCTCCCCACAGCCCCAGGGGATATTCCTTACCTCACTGGCCTACGACGTGAGTACCAAACAGTTCATGTTCTAAGTAGGCTTGTGAAACTCTCTTGACGTTGATTCTCGTTTGTTGGAAAGCGAGTAATATCGTTAACGTTATGTCAAACAAAACTCATACAAAGGGTCATTTTCATGTATAAAGAGATAATGCTCTGTAAAAGTAAAAAAAAAAGAAGAAAAAAACAATAGAATATTCTATTTCAACTATTATGAGCGTCAATGTTATTATTAATGTTGCTGTTCAGTGAAAACCATTCGGTATTGCTTTTTTTTTAATTTGCGCTTCTAGTACGATACTCTTTATCTATGAACAAATTTAATTTTTATATGTATTTAAAATTAGATATTGTAAGGTCAATAGTTAGTAGACTGGAGTTAAGAAGTGAAATGGAGTGTGTATGTAGATGAGTGCTGGGACTAGAGGTTGGAAACTAACTGCATTGGCAGCAACAGCAAAAAAAGAGGAAAACAGTGAAGAAAAAGATGAACGCGCTGTGGTATCAGTATTACTATATATTAATAAAAGTGGACTTGACACACAACATGGAAACGCAGGGAACGAAAAAACCTATATTGTGTACAATGTTTTATGTTTAATTGTTTCGTTTCATTCAATTTCATCAGTAAAACAGTACGGTAACCAATAGTAGACAATAATAGTATAAATAAAAGTAGTAGTAGTAGTAGTAGTAGTAGTAGTAGTAGTAGTAGTAGTAGTAGTAGTAGTAGTAGTAGTAGTAGTAGTAGTAGTAGTAGTAGTAGTAGTAGTAGTAGTAGTAGTAGTAGTAGTAGAAATAGTTGTAGTAGTAGTAGTAGTAGTAGAAATAGTTGTAGTAAAAGTAATAGAGGGAGAAAGATTAAAAGTTGTTTTTACGGTGGTTGAAAATGTAATCTTCGTACATTTATAAGAGTAACTGAAAAATAATTATATACAGTGATACAAATTTTACCGAACCTTATTCCACTGTCAACGTTTGAAACAAAGAAATATAATCTGTGTCCCTTGTAATTCCTTTATCCTTTCGAACTGTATGATATTTCAATGTTGTTTTTTCCTAAAGGTAAAGGCAGGGGGGGGATCTTTATCCGAATGTTTCAAGGAAGACCACATAGCGCGACGGGACTTATAGTCAAATGTTCATTACTTGGCCAGTCATATTGTCCTGAGACCAATACAAACGGAGGAAAAATCGAGGCGCTATGAGTGGGGATCGAACCCTCGATGTCCTGAAAAGACAACAATAATTTGATCCCTCCACCTCTCCTCCAAACCATGCTACGGATATGGTTCATGCATTAAGTACGACATATAGACCTAGTATTATCTTCCATGGTAATATGATTGACTAGGATCCATGATTCCGCGGTTGCTTAGCGATAGCGTCCAGTAGCCAGACTCTGGTATGTGAAAACGTCAAGTTTAACTATTAACCAAATCTGATCATATACCTCTTTGGTTTTAGTTTATGTTATTTATAATTTTTTATTATTGACCTTTGTCTATACTTTTTGCTATTTTTTTATATTTTGTTATAACTTATGTGAAGAATGCTAAAATGTTTGTATCTTATTTCTGAGGAGAAGAAAAAAATTCAAACGTTATATAAACTCTGTCTATATTTGCCTGTGTATTTTGTTCTTTTGAAGATTTAATCAATAACTTTTATTGACTCGCAACACTAACTAAGAGTGTTTTAAAAAAATTTAAAAAAAAATAAATGATCGGCCCAGTGTAAAATTTGAACAGACTGACGTCTCCTTACAATTGTCCCCGCTCGCACTCAGCCGTTTATTGATGATACAAAAATCAATAGGTTAATTGGAAATTATTGTGTCCCAGCGTCCAAGCTTCGCCATCGCAATATCATAACATCCCGGCAGCACAAGGCGCTAGGAGACGCCCCTGAGGAGGGAGTGGACCCCCGAGCGCGACACAGGAGGAACCACAGCAGGCAGGGCAGGGGCGAGCCCATCCGGTTCAGACTGCCCGACATCAGCATCCGGCAAACCGTGTCCTCCCCACAGCCCCAGGGGATATTCCTTACCTCACTGGCCTACGACGTGAGTACCACACAGTCATGTTTTAAGTAGGCTTGTGGAACCACTACTCTCTTGACGCTGATTCTCGTTGTTTGAGAAAAGAGTAATATCGTTAACGTTATGTCAAACAAAACTCATACAAAGGGTCATTTTCATGTATAAAGAGATAATGCTCTGTAAAAGTAAAAAAAAAAGAAGAAAAAAACAATAGAATATTCTATTTCAACTATTATGAGCGTCAATGTTATTATTAATGCCGCTGTTCAGTGAAAATCTTTCGCTTTTACTTTGTTTTTAACTTGCGCTTCTCGTACAATACTTTCTTTCAATGAACAAATTTTTGTTTTTATATTTATTTAAAATTGGATAGTGTAAGGTCAATAGTAAGTGGAATAGAGTTAAGAAGTGGAAAGGAGTGTGTATGTACAGGGGTGCGGGGGACGAGAGGTTGCAAACTAACTGCATTGGCAGCAACCGCAAAAAAGAGGAAGAAAATGAATAAAAAGAAGAAGCAAGAGATGAACGAGTTGTAGTATCAGTATTACTATATATTAATAAAAGTGGACTTGACACACAACATGGAAACGTGGGGAACGATAAAAACCTACAATGTGTACATTTGTAAGCGTAACTGAAAAATATATACAGTGACACAAATTTTATCGTACTTTATTCCACTGTCAACATTTGAAACAAAGAAATATAATCTGTGTCCCTTGTATTTCCTTTCTCCTTTTGAACCGTATGAAATTTCTATGTTATTGTTTTTTTTTTCTAAAGTCGAGGGGGGAGGATCTTTATCCGAATTTGTCAAGAAAGACCACATAGCGCGACGGGACTTATAGTCAAATGTTCATTACTTGGCCAGTCACATTGTCCTGAGACCAATACAAACGGAGGAAAAATCGAGGCGCTATGAGTGGGGATCGAACCCTCGATGTCCTGAAAAGACAACAATAATTTGATCCCTCCACCTCTCCTCCAAACCATGCTACGGATATGGTAGATGCATTAAGTACGACATATAGACCTAGTATTATCTTACATGGTAATATGATTGACTAGGATCCATGATTCCGCGGTTGCTTAGCGATAGCGTCCAGTAGCCAGACTCTGGTATGTGCCCCCCTGCGTCGCCGCCGCAGTTTTGGGATCATTGGAGTTGACTTAGGTGGAATGTGTCATTACTTAGGTAATGCAAAGCTGCCTATCCAGACAATCATCAACATGTAGACGTTAGCCAGAGATGTGTACGGAAATACGTATAAATTAATACGCTTCTTCCCGTACTTTGGCAGTTCTGGTAAAGTCACCCTTGTCTGAACAAGACAAAGACTGCAGTATATGTATTAACATCTTATCGATCTTGACACCCGGTTCTGTATAGAGTGGGGAGATTTTGGGGGATGTCTGAGACCTCAGATTGTAATCCGTTTTATCATTATTATATCATTGGAAGAGATCATGGCGCGGGCTGCGACTCTATTGATAAACTGTGTGAAGAAACTCATCAGGGAGCTAAACAAAGAGTATTCAGAGAAGAAACCCCCCTCATCAAAAGTGTTTCGGTCGTTTACTCCTGACACTCTAAGGGGGTCGGGCCACACGATTCCCAGGTATCTCTCTGCTGGCAGTTGGGGTATTTTTATTCCTTATGTAACACCCTCTCATTCCTTCTGCTTCATATCCATCGGGAACTGTTCTCGGCCATCTCAACCAGTAGCTTCAGAACTTTTGAGGAAATATTGCCAAGATTTAGTAAACCTTGTTGTTGTTGTTGTTGTTGTTGTTGTTGTTGTTGTTGTTGTTGTTGTTGTTGTTGTTATTGTTGTTGGTTTGTTTGTTCTGATTTGATTTGGTTAATATTTTATTATATTTTGTACGTGGGGGGGGGGGTCTAAATTTAAATACTGCCATTCGAATTATAATTCCAAGGAAGTTGCACGTTTTCTATTCTTCGTTTTTTTAACTAGTATAAATAATACTTTTGTCCTATGTTTTTTTCACCTCTCTGTATCTTACCGTTTTTCTGTAGTCACTTGGAGTTAGACTGTAAGCCAAATGCGATATTTTTTCTCTTCTCCACAATGATCTATAACCGGCACACCATTAAACATTCCGGTATGACGAAACAGCTTCAGATCATCGCGTGAGGTTTCTGATAGCCTCATCAATATTTCATGCGCATCGTCATTATAAATTGACGCATTCTCAAACTGATTCGTTGATGGGAACAAATAGAGTATGTTATTTGAGTCAAACCAACCTGCTTTCGGCACTATTTATCCAATAGAAATATTTGCTGTCACGGTTCGGTGTAGGTATCTATGTAAAGTCATTGATTTTTTTGTATTGAAGAAATGCCATTCAACTATAGAAATCTGTTCCAGGGAGCGAGTTCAGTGTATTAAAATATTGATCAGCTTGCGCTTTGAATTATGAAAACTTATGATTTCTATTTCTTCAAAAGTGAAAAGCCCACACATAAGCTCGTTTTTTATTTCACACTTTGATATGCATCGCATAATTACAATAGTCAATAGCATTAAGCATTCAGATTCCAATAAATATTCATGCTGTCGATTTTAAACAAATCTGGCATGGCTAAAGAGGTAGCAAGTGGTCTGGACGTTAAAACGGAGAACAAAGGGAAAAACCTCTATAAAAACAAAATAAAAGGTTGACATTTTTTAAGTCACTTAAAATATTTTTTTTAATTATGTCATTGTTTGATGAAAATTTAACCACCATGCCGTAGAAGAAAGGACAATGACACGTCCTTCACCCAAAATTCTTGGGGCTCCTTCCATGTGCATACTTTGGAATAAGTGACGTTCAGTCTTAAGTGTAAAACAAACGTGAAAGGTATTTAATCCCGTATAATGTTTCTCGGTCGACATAACTGCGCCTTACCTTGGAACAAAATGATTCCAGGCATCGGCCAGTCAGTGACCTGTGGTTGGTAAAAGAGGCGCGGCAGTGTTTAATATTATAGCTCTTGTATTGATTTATAAAAAATGAGGATACTAATTCACTTTTAAGAGTCTTTTGTTACAGTCTCCCCTTTGTTTCACTACAATCTAAATAAATTTTAGAACAAAGAAGGAGAAGGTTTAATATCAATTTAGGTTTTGGATTATATCGAACGTTTTGATACACAATAAAACGCTCATGAAAAAGATCTGAGAATCAGGTAAATAGGCATAATTATATCTGAAATGTTTTAAGAAAAAGAAGAGGAATCTGGGTATAACTATCCTCTTAGTATGATTTTAAACTCTAGGAAAAAAAATGATTTTTATGAAATCGCAACATCAATTAACTAATTTAGGACATTTCACAATAATTTTTAGCTACTTAGTTATGGCAATTAACACGGGCTTCTATTTCCCATAATGATGTTCTTAACAAAACCTGTTCACATTCAATATTTGTTAAAAACACTCAGCGGCCCTGTTAGCAAATACCGTTTTATACTTTTTTTGGCACTCTGTTTGTTGGGAAATGCAAGAATCACTTGGCACGTACAGAATAGGTATGTGCTTCCTGCGGATCAATCAGCCGCCTATGTTAATTTGTCCAGGCACTGCGCGAGGGCCAGGCGTTTATGTACTCTAGAGATAGAGTCAAGGAACTGTATAGAATCGCTCATGGGTTGAGTAAACATGGCGAGGGTTAAGTACTGCCTGACGCCTAAGCAAATTAGATGTTTGGCCACAAAAATTTGCTTTACATGTCGGTTAATACGAACGTCTTCTTAGACTGAAGAATACCTGCTAATGAGCCGCATACTTTATAAGTTAATGAGTTAATTTGAAATATTAATGAGGCTATGCTCGCAAGAGCATGTTCATTTTGTTTTTGTTTCTCTTTTATTAAACATGCGGTTATTTAGGAAAAGACTGAAATGGAGACATGATTTTTTATGTGCTAATCAATTTGTCCCCACGCAAATGAAGAAATTACATCTAATAGGAATGTAAGTTACAAAGATTATAATTATCCATTACTATTCAACAAGCAGAAACGCTGCAGTACTTTTGTAGTAACATTTTTCGATTGCGCACTTTAAACTCTCTTCCAATGACTAGAATTTTCGCATCGTTTAGCGTTAGAAGAGAAGTAAAAAATAGAGTGAAAAAGGATAGAAAAAGTGTGAAAGTAGATTATATACAAACACACACACACACACACACAATTCTTTTAACCTTTACCCTCTATTCATTCATCAATCACGTATACACAATTTTTCCTCTCTTGAAAAAAAACAAAAGGAAAATTATTAATTCAACTGCTCGCTGGTTCGAAGCCTAACTGTCTGTTTTTGGTAACGGTAGAAGGCAAGACCGCCGTGATATGAAAACGTTTACTCTCTCGCTAGTCGGAGTCTAAACAAATGCGTGTTCCTAATCCGCTATGCAAATTTGCTCTTGAAATCTTTAGCCTCGTTCGACTTTAGGGCCATGTTCCAAAGGTATATTAAACACTTTGCCTATAATGGATCAATGATTTTATTAACACCTTACTAAAGTTTTTTTTTAAGAAGGACAAAGAAATTACACTTTTATGTCGAGCACATAGAGAACTAAACTAAGCAGAATCGTGTGTGTGTGTGTGTGTGTGTGTGTGTGTGTGGGTAATAATGCCTCGGGCTAGATATATCACGTTTATGGTATTTCAAATGCATACGCTGTACATGATTTTATTATATCTATCTATCTATCTATCTATCTATCTATCTATCTATCTATCTATCTATCTATCTATCTATCTATCTATCTATTTGTCTATATATCTATCTATTTATCTATCTCCATATCTCCTTGTCTCCTTTTGTAATAAAGTTTCTAACATGTTTTTGGTCTACATCAAAACGTACTATATTGATTACCATTATTTTATAACAAAGAACCACTCTCAAGAGCGCTAGAAAGCAGCTGCTGTAGAAGGAAGATCAATGGTTGTTGTATAATAGCCGGCAGGACTAATCGACTTGCCATACAAATCGGTCAATGCTATAAATGGAGAGAGCGGCATTCCGATATTCGCCATCGACCTGATGTATTGCGACCAGTTCGGTGCCTATACTTGAATGTATGGTGAATAATAAGTCGGGCTTGGGAAACACTGGCATGCCTTTCTATAGAGTGACACACTGATATAAGTTATATATTACTACATCGAAATAAATAAGAAATACTAGGCTACTTCAAAGTTGTTGTTGTTGTTGTTGAGTTGGTTTAACGTCCAACATCAGCACTATATAGGCTATATTGTGAACGGGCCCCAAGACTAAACGCCTGACAATTTTATGTGCTGCCACACACGAGACAGGGCGGTGATGCCATGACTCCTGTCTCAGCCGGTCGCCTAGATAGATAGATAGATAGATAGATAGATAGATAGATAGATAGATAGATATAGACCCTTGGAAGAGCAATAATCACAGAAGAGACATGAACTAGCACTGTCTCACAGGAAACTTTACTGTGGCAGAGCGTGGGGAGACATTGGGGCGTATAAACACTATTTGTCTAAGGTATTAAGTCCCAGGATTCGTGACTATAGGGAAGCCAGTGGCTCAGTGCAGGAAGAATCACTGGCCTCTTCGATAATTAGTTACTTCGCAACAACCCACTTTGCGGCAGTAATCTTGGTCGTCTTTGCCTTGTTCAAGTATTATTCCTATCGACTATACTGCATAGCAAAGCAAATAGATAGGGCGAATAGGATTTTCTTTTTCGCTGCCTGTGATGTGTGACTCTACATATAACTTTATGGATTCTCCGTGGTATGTTTCGTGAGCAGCTTAATCAGTTTCAAATTACACAGACACTGTTAGAGGTACGTACTAAAAATGTATCTTACTTGCTCCAGAGATACACCTTGAACTGTTTTAATAGTACGTTCAGAAATACTTTTTTTTCGACGATATAAATAGCCAGTTTATGTTTTTGAATTAATCACATTTTTATTTTTTTTTCACACATTGTCTTCTTTTTTTCTTCATTTCTCAAAATATGTGTAAAATTATATTAACAAGACTTGAATTGATTTATTAATTATTTGATGTCGACTACCGGAAAAGTGTTATTTCAAAGAGAGTTAGACATACATGCCAGGTTACTGGCTGTATAATTAATATCTGTACGTTTTGGCCGGATAATTATTTGAACATAATGCCGTGAATGATATAAAAACAGCCGCCGCAGCAGAAGAGGCAACCAAGGTTCATCATCCACAATTCGGAAAATTTGACTTTTGAATTTGTTCATAGTGTTTTATAAAGCATTAGGTGCATTTTAAGAGGATGAGGGAAAAAAATCTAAGTCTATCATTTCTAGCAACGGGAATTTTCAACTCAAATTAAAAATGAAAAAAAAAAGATATAGTAATTTCAAATGTTTAGAGGTCTTTAGCTCAAAGTCCATATGAGCGACGTGTGCCTGAATCAGCCTGGTTGCTCGGTAAGTATCGCACTGTACTAAAAAGCGAGGGGTCTGAGGCTCGATATTCAGTAGGTTGTCCAATGTTAGGCCTCTCGGAGTCTCGCTGTGAAGAGGCAGTGTTGCACTCATCAGGCTCTCTAGCCCACTTAAAATTAAGTTTATGTGCTCTTTTGATCTCTCTTTTTTTTCCATTTTTATTGGTTAACTAGCCTTTACATTTTCTGTAGTTAATTTTCTGTAAAATTTTTGTTATATTGAAAAAAAATCGTGAAAGAATAAGTACATGTATAAGGAAAAAAACATTACTTATCATTACTATTAACGTTACTAAAACTGCTGATAATGTTACTGCTACTGCTGTTCCATTAACAACAACATCAATTACCAGTACTACTACTACTACTACTACTACTACTACTACTACTACTACTACTACTACTACTACTACTACTAC
>RQTK01000501.1:328950-341905 GCA_003991915.1 Elysia chlorotica
GTGTGTGTGTGTGTCTCTCTCTCTCTCTCTCTCTCTCTCTCTCTCTCTCTCTCTCTCTCTTCCTTCCTCCCTCTGTGTGTCTCTCCCCCCCCCTCCAAATCGCTGTGTGTGTGTCTCTCTCTCTCTTACATGCTCTCTCATCTTTTCTTTATCTCACTCTTCATTATGACTCTTACGATTGTTTAGTATGCTCTCTTCTCCATGTTGTTCTTTCAACGTCTTCTTTTGAAAGTACCTGACATTCTTTCATAAAGAATGTTAGAAGGATTCGGTGTTCTGATTGATTGCGTTTCCCTACCGACATTTTCACAACTAATACCCTAGGGACCTGTCCAGTACATGCAACCTGCCTCAAGTCCATTAGTTACTATCTGGAGGCGTGTTGTCGAGTGGAATGGAAGACACAAAAGAAAATAACGGGCCTGAACATTAACGCTGCCTGTGAATTCAGATCTAGTTTGAAGGATAAAAGGACATATTTGCTGCTGAGGTTTGGTGGTAGAAATGTACTGCTACTGGAGCACAGGGCCTGTTGCCCCAATATTTCCATGGTTTATCGATAGGCTGATTGTGGAATTCCATTTCAGTGTTTCCTCCTGCATTCCGTAAATTGTGTACATGTTCTTCTTGTATCAAACTCGTGGAAGGTGGCTTGAATTTTGTGTGGCAGTTGTGATATTATATACCTTAAGTAATCTCTTATCGTGTGATA
Source organism: Elysia chlorotica (assembly GCA_003991915.1). Taxonomy (NCBI): domain Eukaryota; kingdom Metazoa; phylum Mollusca; class Gastropoda; family Plakobranchidae; genus Elysia; species Elysia chlorotica. The sequence goes on from RQTK01000501.1 coordinate 329,663, forward strand.
TTTTAGTTACTTAGGAAGTTTTATTTGTGAGCGTGCATTTATACTGTACCTGTGTTTTATTCTATGCGTGGATTTGTATGGTGTCACGGGGATACTAATAAAGTGGCTGTTTATTTGCTATATTTCTATATATAAAAAGGATCATTTAGTAATAAATAAAAAGAAAGGGGTTACTTCCTAATACAATAGTAAACCTTCTCTCAAAGGGTACAGCGCAAAGGAGTCAAAGATAAAATTAAACATTGCAATTTTGGACCATATTCAACATTGCTATGGAAAATGATATTATATGATCTGATATCTGCATTCATTTTTGTACCCTTTGAAAAAAAAATGTCACTTTAAAAGTTAAAATGTATTATGGGTACGAGTAGAATGCACACACATAATGTAACTGCAGTCTTAGGCAAAAGTTCCAGTATAGCGAAATTAATGTAACGCTAAATAATTCTTTTGCCAACAATTATAGTAAATTCAATACATTTTTTTAGATTTAATGTGAATGTGTTGGTGCAAATGATAGACCAATTAGTTGCACTTTAGTTACACATACATTTTAAGCTATGGTTCTAAAAATGTAATAGAATGCACAAAAGACACAAATTCCAAACGTCATAACTGATGTGTAAAGATCGAATATTGACAAATTGAGCTAGATGGGGCATGAAGTTAGACTACAGTGGTTGAAGGAAAAGAGAGAGAGAGAGAGAGAGAGAGAGAGAGAGAGAGAGAGAGAGAGAGAGAGAGAGAGAGAGAGAGAGAGAGAGAGAGAGAGAGAGAGAGAGAGAGAGAGAGAGAGAGAGAGAGAGAGAGGGGGGGGAGACAAACTCGGAGACCGACGGAAGGATAGAGAGAAAGAAAGAGAGAGGGAACTAAAGAAAGAAAAAAGAGAAAGAAAAAGACAGATGAGAAGAAGATCGATGGCAAAACTAAAATACGGACCATCCAATATGAAACAGAACATCATTGGGTTAGGAGAGACCGCATGATACAGCCAAGAAAAGTGGTTAGCGTGACACGACTATTGTTTCAGCCACTGGACCCCATGCCACATGTAAATAGCACTGTTTGCCCACAAGTAAAATCCATAGACCTCCTTTGTATAAGTCCTTTATGGAAAATCGATATGTAGATAGCACATCCGTTAAGCGTAATAGCCAAATATATTATAGAAAATTAGGAAGATTCCGAAAAGAAACGCAGATAAAAACATTCGCAGAATTTTGGAGATTATATAATGCTTCCTTCATTCAAAGTTATATGAAAACTGATGGGGTGAATTGATAACCAATATATTATGAAGTAGATCCTAATATTTTGGATTGTTTTGTTTTTTTTTGGTGGGGTTTTTTTACATTCGCAGAATTTTGGAGATTATATAATGCTTCTTTCGTTCAAAGTTAAATGCAAACTGATGGGGTGAATTGATAAACAACATATGATGCAGGTTCAGAAACAGATCCTAATATTTTGAGATTTTTTTTAATCGTTTTTCTTTTTTTATCATTATTTTCGCTATTAACTGCAATTAGTTTAGAATTTTAAAAAAATATTTTTCTTCTTCATGTATTTGGCTGTGTCTGAGAGAAGAAAGGAACTGATAATAAGGAGGAAGAAGAAAAGAATGTGATTGATGTAAACGTAACGGTATTAGCGTTAATAAAAAGCGCAATGGATATATTGGACACCTGTTCTTAATTTAACATCGTTTGAAAAGACGATTTCTAACCAAAACCTAAGTCATCATAGATAATTTTTAATCACCACCAGATGATCTTTCCTATATGGAAAAAATTATATTCTAAAAAGTAGTGTAAGCACTTTAGGTAAGCCGAAGTTACTGCTAAAAACAGGAATTAAAAGCAGAGGACAGTTAAAAGGTGTTGCTGTCTCTGTCTATACGAGGAGGGGTTGAAAGGGGTATATATATATAATCAGAAAGAGAGAAAGAGGGGGATAGCGGGGAGGGGGATATAGAACTGAGGGACAGGCAGACAGACAGAGGGAATAAAAGGAGGGGGGAGGCAAAGCCGAATTGGATTGAACCCATAAAAATCCAATAGTATTTGAAAATCGATTATGATAGAAGCCTAGCCTTCTATTATCTACTAGGCTTTGGTGTCAAGGGAGCAACCGTAAAATATAAACAAAGCACTGGATGAGCCATAGAGAGCGACAGGTCATAGTTTCACAGGAATTGTAATTTTCTCTTGTTTTGAGTTAAAGATCCAGAAAAGTAGAACTTCTGCGAGACAAAAAGAACGGCATTTATCAAAGAGAAGTGGGTTTATTGTGTTACTGATTATAGCTTTTGAGAACTTACTTGCGAGTGATCTTCAAAAGTGAAATAGACATTGAATTTACACAAGTAGGTACTTAATACTTAAATAAAAGCATACATAGACAGACATTTATTGATGACGACTAATATACTAAAAAATATTATTATAACGATGTAAACTGAATGAGAGACAGACAGGCAACAGGAAGACAAGAGGGAAAAGTGTGATAGACGCAGATAGAGAAAGAGAAAGAGAAGAGAAAGAGAGAGACAGAGAGAGACAGAGAGAGAGAGAGAGAGAGAGAGAGAGAGAGAGAGAGAGAGAGAGAGAGAGAGAGATACGCACCAAGCTGGAAAGTGTGTAACATTTATACACAGATAGATAAATAAATAATAAAAAAAACAGTATAAGGTGGTTGATTACACTGTTTATAAAACATAACTTCTAAACCACATAGCTACTTTCCAATCAATAAATGCAACGTTCTTTTAAATTAAAAATTGAAAAGAAGATATCTAACTCATAATTTTTTAGCGTCCGAGGCGTGCTTTCGCAATTATGATTGAATCATTTATTAATGGCCAATTCTGGATTGTGTTCTCTCCTATTCATAATTATATAATGTATATATACATATACATACATTATATACTTGCACTGAGAGATCGTTTTGACGACACTTATTATTTGCCTTTGCTTTTTTTTCCGTAGTCTATTCGTCTCCTGTGTGGCTATCTTGGCTTAACCAGTTGTGTTTACTTAACATTACTAGCTATTGCCAGAGTACCATTAGAAATGTACACAGTCGTGAACTGTTCGCTTCTGAACGTCGTTCGAGGTTATTTTCGGAAGCTTCGAGCGTCGTAGTTTGTTGACTTCGAACCACCTTTAGGTCTATAAAGCACATAAAGCTTTGTCTTATTTGTGGCATGCGCCACGAGGCCACTATAGTCCATATGAAGTTAATATAGTACCTTTATAAAGAAAACTTTGTTCGAGTTTAGATTAGATTTTTGCAAATCCAAGGTATAAAATCATCTTAGAGGGACGATTATGTAGCGTTAAATTTAATGCTCGACGGTTTTGATTTTTATACATGTATTTCTTGTATTACTAGTAATGAAGCTATTTAGTGTACCTGAGTAGTGACCAAGGCACCCAGTATTCAACTATCCAGTAAAACAATTATGTGTTCCCTGTTTGTATCAATCTAAATGGAGAATACGTTCACTGGGATTTCCAACCGATTCTTCACAATGTAGTATCGGATAAGTATTGATCTCCCGAATTATTAACAGTTGTCCTGAGAATTTTGACTTTGTATATAATTCTAGACGTTCTGTTTAGACAAAAGCTAAAAAATAACATAGAATATATGTTTAATGTGATAATTTATGTTGATATCATCGTACGTGTTTATCTGAATAAGTTTTTTGTTTAGATGAATTCAAAACATGTGACTGATTATTCAGAGACGATACATATTGATGAGTGGCTATTACTTTGGTTATTCAATGTTGTCCATGTAGTCATAATAATTGCCCTGAACTTTAACTTCACTACAACAATTGAATTTGTTCATTTGCCTGATACTTGTATTCAATTTTATTGCGGTGAATAATCATTGGCATTTAAAAAACATTCCTTCAGTCTGGGAGTGTTTTTTTAAAGGTATTATTATTTGCTCAATGCGAAATGATTAAAGTCGTAGATGTGCATTAACGACATAATTATACTAAATAAAAAGAAGAAATAAAGATCCGATAAAATAAGAGTGCTTTTCAAGTGATGGTTATAACCCCCACAATGGCGACACCAAATTCAGTGAAGTTTAAACCCAGGAACTTTAAAACAGACCGAAAGCTTAAGCAAGAGGTGAGTCGTGATTGTAAGTCTCTGTGCTTTTAGCATAAAGAGTGAGTAACAGGAGAGCAGCTGTTAAGATGATTTGAAACTGATGCACTGCATTTAACAATGTTAATCAATGGTTTGTGCATTCATAATTCAGTTGCGTTCATTTTTTGCAAGGAAAAAGGTTTTGAAAGTTGATCATATCATAAACAGCAAAACTCTAAATGAAACGCATTTGTGAAAGATAACGCCTGAAAAGTGTTTATATTATTTTATATGATAATTTTTGTTTTGGCTAATGGAACCAAATCTTGTTCTCTTCCTAGCAATTTTCTCAAATTTATTTTTTATTCTTTGTTTGTGTGCCTTTCTCCTCTCCCTTCTTTCACAGCATAATTATTTTACCATGTATTTCCTTCTTTTCTATCTGTAATTTCAGTCCATACACAATGTTAAATGTTACGAATATTTTAGGGCATTCAATTGATTATCGTATATTTTAAACTTATATTTTCCACGCCATTGTGTTGTTTTCTTTTTTCCCTTTATACATATATATTTATTTAACTTGTCCATCTTTCAGTCTGTCTTTTATCTCTACATCTGTTTCCCTGTTTTAAAAACAGACAAAGTACTTATCACTTTACTATGTTATCGTTCATCTTTTATATAATCCACACCTGTTTTGTTCTTATACATGCTTTTAGTTAGAACTGTACACAACACAACCGGGTTCATTAATTTAATGGCTAAGGATAAACTTTCTATTTAAATTTTTAAAAATTCACCCACGAATAAAAATGTACTGATCAGCTGCCTACAATATCTAAATATCCAGTTATATATTTATCTCATCCCACGAGTTTAAGCAATGCGTCATTTCCCCGATAAGGTCTTGTTTTCCAAGCGAGGATTACCAATGCGCACAAACTTAGTACACATTGAGACAAACCATTTTAAACTTTACATATAGCAATGATCAAACTGATATAATAATACTCGAGTCGTTCTAAACTTGGACATTTGATACTGTCAGCCCAGGCCCTTGCTTCCAGCTGGTTACCCAACGTGCGTGTGATAAGGCGAGTGGCCCAAGTCGCCTTCAAAGCAGGCTTCACCAGGCGCAGCCAATAAATCACCCGGCCTGAGGAGAGTTCGGTGGTCGATAATTTATAGTTTAGAGCCATTGGTCTCTACAGGCCGTGTTTGTGCGTGGTTGGCCAGCTTTGTAGTCGCTATAAAATGTGGAAAGACTAGTGTTTTTATTTTAAGACTCGCCATTTTAGTTTTTCGTTGGTATGTGAAATGACGGATGGATTGATCAGTTTTCTGTTTTTCTTATTTTTCCTTCCCTCTCTTCGTCTTCTTTAAGACTTCATTTCCTAATTAAACCCCTGTTGCTCCCTCTTTCTTTTCATTGCCCTATTTCTTTTTATTACCGTAATTATCCTTCTCGGTTATTGTTTATCTTGAACCTCTTCAGCTTTATGTGGCTCAAGTCTCCATAAACTGTTTTCTGGCATAACAATAACTTTTTTACTTTGTTGTCAAACTCTATATACTATATCCGAATCCACATAGTCTTTTATAACGCAACTTTCTATTAATTTCAGTTTGAGGACTACCTTATGTGTAAAGGCTCTCTCTTTTACTTGTAATGCTTTTGAAAATGGTCATAAGCATTAGATTATTTCAGTTAATAGACATGAATATTAGATTGTATTTTGTATGTTGAGAGATTTTGTACCATTGAATTTTGTTTGATCAAATCAAGTGAAATGGGTGTTTGTGCAAATTTAAAAAGTGACTCGAAGTTCACTAATTAGAACAATATTTAGCTGTTATTTGTTGTATTAAAAACACTTTTTACATCAACTCTTTTTTAATGTCTGCAGAACTGATAGCCTAATCTAGATTTGAATTCTGAGTTCGTATTATGTCCATTGAATTCCATTTTATTTCCTTAACTCAAAACGACTGACAGGTTGTTAAAAACGTAATGCAGAAAAATAAAATGTAATTATTAACTAAATTATTTTTTTGGGTTTCGCGTTATTTCCACCATAAGCCGTGATATTAATTATTCAGCAATTTTAGTAAAAATATTAATCCTAACTTCTTGGGGTGATCCGAAAAGAACCAAAACACTTGAGAACCTTTGCGAAAGGTTTGTAAGATTCGATACGATATCAAACTTCTGCGCAGGGCTACGTTACTGCATATTAATCGTCCGTACAAATACAGACGTATCATGGGGTTAACGCTAAGTTCTAGTGGCATGCAAGAGTCCAGGTCTATCCTGCCTTGCCTTTATCTATTCTCAAACATGGCAGAATGTAATGTAGCTAGAACCACGGGTTGTTCTTATTTTTACCAGTATCTAGGAATAAAAGCCAGCTTAAGTAAGTATCTAGAGGTGGCTGTGTGATGCGTTATTGAATTCTTGTAAGATTGAATACATTGAATACATTGAATTAATAGAGTAGATCTTGTTTTGGTTGACTAGGTTGAGAGGTACCAGAACGTCTCTAATATTGTCATCCTTATGTTGCGGGAAAATTAAGTTCGGTTCCAGCTTAATAAAATCAAAAATTAACCTAACATTTAAGGAAACAAAACTCGCTTTAGTTTTTAATGGACGATAGCAAAACGATTCTATGAGAGTCTCTCTCTCCCCATCTCTCTTTCTCTCTTTTTTTCTATCTCTCCATCCCTCGCTTTCTCTTTCTCCACGTGTCTGTCTATCTGTCTGTCTGTTTGTCTCTCTCTCTCTCTCTCTCTCTCTCTCTCTCACGCTCTCGCTCTCGCTTGCTCCATTTAACTCTTTCGTTCTGAAATTTATGCAAACCAAAGAATGTATAAAGAAAAATCATCTTGATTTAGATCCAAATCCACATCTTTGCAACTAAGAATCATTTAGAGGAAATGTACCAAGCAGAGGAAAAGCAATGTGTAAGATTGGATTTATTACGATTGCAATGATATCATGCATTTTTCGGATGTAACAATTTTCTGAGCTCTAAGGTATCACTTAGGACCAGTTACTCCTACCTCTCTTTCCAATAACATGCTATTTAATACCCTTGTATTGGCATCTCCTGCCTTTGAAATCAATAAGGTGCTCTTATTTACGGTACAAATTTACCCTTTTTGTCACTGTATTGTTTACAGTAATTATATTGAAGAATCAGTAGGTATGATTGGGTGCTATATACTGATGGACTGTTAATAGCTTCGTGTATGTTGATGATTCTTTTTCTTCTAATTGATTAAAGATTCCTAGACAGTATTTGGGGAAAATTTACAAAAAAATTAGATTTTTATCGTTAGTCGCTTTTGTTTGTTTTTTGTTTCTTTCCAGCTATTTCATCGTCTTTCGATTCTATTTTTTCCTCGTCTCTCTCTCTCTCTCTCTCTCTCTCTCTCTCTCTCTCTCTCTCTCTCTCTCTCTCTCTCTCTCTCTCTTAATCACTTTGTTTCTCTGACTCTATTTCCCCGTCTTTTCATCTCTGTATGACTGTGTGTTTGTCTCTCCCCCTTTTCCCATTTCTTCTCTTCTCTCTCTAGCTCTTCTCTCATTCTATTTTTAAACCAGTCTTCGTCTAATTTACTCCTCCCTATATCTTTGTCTCTTTGTCTTCCTCCCTTTTCTTAACACCATTTCTTTTGCTATCTGTCTCTCTACCTATCTCTCTTTATATATCTAACGATATCCCTCTCTCTGCCGTTGAGATAACAATGCAATCCATTTCTTCGTCGTATATTTTTTTCTCCGTGTCTTGCCCCTCTCCGTTACTATCTTTCTTCTTTTTAGGCAACTTACGGATCAATTTAACTCTCTGTCCTAAATATAACAAGCCTTTTCTTTTAAGCTAAGAATGTCCATCTTCTTGGTATTAAAAATTGACTCTCTCTTTTTGACCCTGCAGTGTAGAGCTACCTTTTTATCATAGCGAATTATGGTGCAGGCCGAAAAACTAATACATCACCGGCGCAATGTACTATTAAATCTTGTATCCTCTTTTTTATTTAAGGACTCGCCCATGCAGACGGATCGCCGTCCCTCCGTCTCGTCTCGATTCCCTCAAGGTGGCGAGGACGGCCAACATGCTACCTCGAGTCAACGCCCGGCTAGCGCAAAGAATGATCTCAAGCAGGACCAGCAACAACAACAACAACAACAACAACAGCAGCAGCAACAGCAGGACGACCACTCCGAGCCTGTGCCTTCAGTCAGCTTGGACCTGCGGGAATCTTCCCCGGGGGCCACGCCCAGAGAGCGCCACCTGCCCGTCCCGGCCACGTTCAGGTGTGAAGGGCCAGTCTCCTCCAGACGGGCGCTGGCCACTCGGTCCACCGTGGGGCTGCAGAGGGTCTACCTGGAGGGCGTGGACTACATGCGCGGACACGTGACCAGGGTGGAAGAGGAGGCCGACAGGATATGTCGAGAGTTCCACAAGTAAGTACTGTAGACTAATGGCTTGGAAAGTGTTACAAAAAATTAGATAAAGAAATAATCGTAGTTTTCCTGTACCTAGTTCTAAACTGTTTTGAGCATTTAAATTGTAACAAAAAATGGAGGCAAAATAATAGGGGTTTCAGTATTTCTGAAGTTAAAGGACCTGGCAGACTGCGAGGTTTTTAATAGTCTGCGAGTTTTATATCCTAATAAAAATGTGTACCTAACCAAAGAGGGCTTCGGTATCTTTGACGACTATTAGTAAATTAAATGTACTATTCAGCACAAAATTTTTAAAGAGATTCCAAACTATCTCGTAGACCGTATTAAGCTTATCCCACAATGTAAACGGATAACAATACGTCTGAGATACAACTTGGCCAAACTGTCTTTTGCTCTTTATATTTCGACAACTTCAATGTGAATAGTCTTCAATCTGTCTCTGTCTCTGTCTATGTGTCTAGCTTTGTCTCTCTGTTTCCGTCTTTCTCTCTCTCTCTCTCTCTCTCTCTCTCTCTCTCTCTCTCTCTATCTCTCTCTCTCTCTCTGCAAATTCCTGCCTGTCCATGCAAATGTATGTCCGTCTGTTTTCTCTGGAATTATTAAAATTCTTTTGAAAATTTGTTTTCTTATCCATTTGTTTCCATTTTATAATAGATGTTCTCTTTTTAATCTAACAGAGTAAGTGAAGCAGCTTCCATAGAGGACTATATCCTCCACTTGAAAGACTGTGACCTCCAACTGCTACAAGCTAACACAGACCTGCGCAAACGAAACGTCAAACTAGAGGTAATGGTAAACTTGGCATTATATAGCTCAATCCTTTAATATAGGTGTTATTCTAATCGGTCTCTAGACAAAGAAGTTCTTGATGTCTACAAATCAGAACTGCTATCCAATTTTTAACATAAATTCATTGGCAGTAAATCATAGAGTTTGTTTCGATAAGAACCGCCGATTTAACATAATTTTCCAAACTAAATTACTTATTTCTGTTTAAACTTATTGTTGAGTTTCAAGAAATTCAATGTGTCTAAACTTGGTATTGCATAACCAAATGAAATAAATTTGATAACTTAAGAAAATGTACCGCTAAGAAAGCTGTATTAAATCCGCTGCCTTAGAAACTACATGAGGATAAGCAAATAAGATACATCTTGCATGGAAAATTTTGAACAGAAAGTTAATTTAATGCCAATAAATATTTATTCAATATTAATTTGTGGTAAAACGAAAGCAGTCAAGTAACAAACACAAAGGCTGGCACATACCGTTAGAGCTAGTTGTCTAGATATACTGATGATAAAAGATGCAATAATGGTAACGCAGTAATGAAAAACCAATTCTCCATGCAGGTGGTTGACAGCGACACGCGTCTGGTGCGCCTGTTGAATGAACTGCGCGCTGGAAAAAACGCAAGCAAGGAAAACGTTGAGGCTTTAACCACATTCTGGCAGGAGTTGAAGTCTGCTGTCGAGTCCTTGCAGGTTTATATCAAATAAATTGTGATATTAAGAAAACATGATATTTATTTCCTTAAAAAACCGAAGTAAAATTTTATTTTGTTAATAAAATCTAAGGCAAGGTAATACTGCAATCATAAAAAACGCCATCTTTGACACACTAACTTTAAACCCATCTTCACGCATACCATTGGTGTAAGTTTAATGTGATCGGCTGAGACAGGAGTCATGGTATCCCCGCCCTGTCTCGTGTGTGGCAGCACATAAAAATATCAGACGTCAACTTGGCGCCAGTCTACAATATAGCCCATATAACTTAACTTAACTCATATTTTCTAATTCTCTATAGAGGGAGGGAGAGAACTCTCTCCCTCTCTCCGGGTTTAACGTCTTCTAGGTTCCCCTGGGGGATCCTATACGGCGAACTTAACTCGTACAATCCATGTAAACTGTATATATTGCCAATGCGTAACTTGGAACATGGCTATATCTTTACACATTAGTTAGAATATTTAAAAGATATTCAAGGCCCGGAGACATTGTCACTGACACTGAGTTGTAGGGATGTATTTCCTAGATATTTCCTAGATATTTTTACTTGTCCTCTCATTATTTAATTCCACACCAACAGGCCTTACTTGAGAAATTCAACCAGACAGTGCTGCAGCGACTCAGCAACAACTACATCAGCAGCCACAACGCTGACCTGAAGGTCCCCGTGTGCCAACAGTACGCCCTGGACATTGAAGGTTTCCTCAAAGACTTGGACAGCCAGCTGGGCGAGGCAAACCTTCTGCTTAAGAGTTTTGGCAACGGACTTCACCAGGACCTCATGCAAAGATCGGACTTCTCCGAGCGCCTCATGGTCGCGTGTGACGTTAAAGCCTTTCCTATCTTGGGCTTTGTGTACGCTGTGTGTGGGAAAGTGCTGGGTATCTGTGAGACCGCCCGGCTCTGGCTGGCGCGCGACGAGCAGTTCATGCACGAGATTGACACTTTCATCCGAGAGACCCGTCCGGTGGCGCGCCGCAGGGAGCAGGTCCTCAACAATGAGAAGCAGAAGCAGCGGCGGGTGGAGAAAAACGTGCGCATCGCGCATAGCATTCTGCACAGCAACCGGGAGAAGTTGAGACTGATAGAGACCGAGCTACAGGACCTGGAGAACAAGTTGGACACTTCCCGTGAACAGCAAAAGGTTAGGGAGACGGAGATACAGCAGAAAGAGAGCATGGTGGATTTTCTTAAGTTAACATTACAACAAACGAAACGCAACTACAGCCTGCAGACAAAGCGTTCGAAACTTCTGAGACAGGTGAGAAAGTAACACCGTCTTTATGGTTCTATATTAGCTATTTTCAAAAGTAGAAATATCAAAAGGGGTTTTTAGTCCTTTTCACGTGTATAATATCAAACAGAAACAAAAATTAGTTATGACTTATGTTCTGAATCCTTAATAAATGGTTAAAACACTTTTTTGATGTCATGAAATCAACAGTGAGTGTTAAAGTGATTGATTAATGAGTTTGCAGAAAGACTTTGTCCATGTAGACACTTTTGAAGGCTTTTGGATTAGCGATATTAATTTTAGATTTTGTCAGTAATAGTGGCCTTTCTAGTGGCCCGTGTAGTGGTCAAAAGTTGAGTTGATTAGAATATAATTTTATACGAATTACACAATTGATTAACTTGGATGGCGCGTACAGCTGCATAATATTATAGTCATTGAATTGAATTTTATTCGAAAACAGGGACTTTGGCACTTACACGATAATTACAAACATAATAATAGATTGTTACTTCCAGACAAAAAGAAATTAATTTAATAGAATCTATGAGGGTTGGTATTATAAAAGTATGATTAAATATTGAAATTTGCGTTTGGACAATGCAAAATAAAAAAACAATCATGGACTAAAACCTAATAAAGGTGAATCATAAAAAAGCATTCATTATATATGATCTTCTCCTGAATAATAAGGGCGGTACTTTACTTCTTTAAACCTTTGTAAAACTGCTGTCTGATGATTTTCCTGGCATTACGTGGGCACCGTAGCAGTAGCACTTGGAGCTTCGGTTGTAAAACATCTTACTTAATCCCCCCCTCCCTCTGTCTGTCTGTCTGTCTGTCTGTCTGTCTGTCTGTCTGTCTGTCTGTCTGTCTGTCTGTCTGTCTGTCTGTCTCTGTCTC
>RQTK01000502.1:0-16539 GCA_003991915.1 Elysia chlorotica
GCAATATATTATTATTTATTAATATTTAATAAAACTTTTACCTGACTTTCTCTATATATCCATCCACGACAACCAGGGGTATGCGCTGTTTGGTCATTGCATTGTCCTGTTTCTGGGAACTGTAATCCACACCCACCACGACCACATGTTCTTCTACCTCCTATGGGCCATTATCGGGGGACTCTCCACTCTCAGGATGGTAATAACGTTGTTTGTTTTTTTAATTAACAGTGATGCCACTTTTCAGAAAAATTATAGATTTTCAGTATTAAAAAAAAAGTTTGCAGATCTGAGTTCAGTAAATGCATGTCGAGGGGGGTTCAATATGTTTTGCCTGCTGTAAAGGAAAGGTTCAGTAAAACAAAAAAAAAGTAATGACCCAGTTGCTTTAATTTATTCACATTTAATGACCCAGTTGGCAGCACTGTTTTTAATTTTTTTTGTTGAAAAGTTGTGAAGCAAACAGGGTGAATCAGGCACAATAAGCTGATATAAGTTTTGAGCTATTACTCTCTAAACACAGAAAAACTACTCCATATATACCTTGACTTTTTTACTTTAAAATGAAGCAGATTGTCTCTGAATCTTGAAACGAACTTTTTTGAATCTTAAAGTGCCTTTTATTCTTGTTGACTCAATGTAATTTTCTCCAATAGTAAAAAAATGTTGACCTGAGCCTAATGCACCCTGGTTGTCTTGCGATTAATATGAGTAATGTACCTACATAACATTTATTATATATATATTTGAAGAACAATTTCAAACTATTCCATTGATATAGATGTTATAACTTAAACAGACAGAACATAGTGTTTTCTATTAAAAACTCTGCCTTGCTACACGAAGAAAGTGTCTTGTGTTAGTGTGAAAGGCATACTGCATTAATTTTGTCAGCAAAAAATATTACATTTAAGTGCGTTCAGTAGTAAAAGTAGAGGAGCAGTTATGGTTGACTGTGCATCTACATCGATACAATGAGTTTTGACTTTTTCGATGCCCTGGGCAGAACAGGAATGCATACGTTCTCTTAAACTGGGTTGTGTTCATTATGATGTGATAGATTTTTTATTTAATTTTGCGAGAAGAAAAATGAAATCTGAGTGGTTTGACACATCCTTTATTTATTTTCTAGAACTTACTAGGGTAGGGATATGTTGTAGTTTTTTTTCAATGTTAGGATTAAGCTGTCAAATATAGTTTTTATCAGATTTTGACACATGTAATAGTTTTTATCAGATTTTGACGCATGTGATAAAATAATTTTATCTCTTATGGGCTAGGATCATGGCATTCTTTTTTACTCTGCACCAGGTTTTCTTCTCTTTTTTATTTATAATTTTTTCAATATTGTTGTTGTTATAAATCTGTTTCAGGCTGGCATCGTCATGTCAAGAACCAGAGGGCCCAAGCAGCGTCTTTTTGTCACTGGCACGATAGCGGTGCTTCACATGTTCTTCTTGCTTTACTTACATTTCGCTTACCACACCATTGTTCAAGGTGAGATGTCAATCTTCGATCACCGGGGAAATTTTTATTTTTTTTTTTATCTTCCTTTAGTCCTCTTGTCTAGTTATTAGAAATATACTATGATAGTGTAAAATTAATATCATTTGGTAATTTCTACCAAGTACTTTGAGAGTAATATTTCATCAAAATGGAAATCTTTAAAAAAAAAATGCTTTGCTAAATTATGGTGATATTCTTAATAGAAACATCCATCTACTAATCTAAAGAAATCGCTGCTTACAAAGAAAAAACCTTTATGATCATATTTCTATATATTTAATAGAGAAATGAACAGCATTGAATTAAGACGTTGTGTTTGGCAGTAGGAGGTTTCCACTCATTTGGCTATTATATGCGGAATAATGCTCTTTTTTCATGGCTTCACTATGTGATAGTTTCCATAAGTTAAGCATTGCTTTTTGTTCCGAATATTACAGCTTCTACTTAAATTCCTGCTTTGCTTTCAGAAATCTCTGATGCTTTCAATGAGAAGTTTGTGCCTGCACCAGTCCCAGTCCAAGTTGAAGATTCTGCACCAAGTTTTAATGGTGAGTTTTTGTTATTTATTTAAACACTACATCTAGTACAGATATAGCAAAATTTAGACAAAACTTAATATAACTATACGCTAAAGAGGCAGCAACACTATAATAGTGCGTATAGATACCCCCGGTTTTTAAATCTAGCCAGCTGCGACAAAATTTCAGATATTTTTTTTCTCGGTTGAGTGGCAGCCCTGTAAATAGTGTTGGTGCAATGGTAAGTGCGTTGGTCCACCTTTGTAAAGGTGCTGAATGGGATCTCTGGCGTCAACTGATTTTTCCTTGGCCCCCTGTGTCAACCCAGCAAGGAATGGGTATCTGAAGCTCTTGAGTCTCGTTGAAAGTAAAGAGCGTCAAAGAAAGTGATGGCAACCTAATTCACAAATGTAGTTTGTCTGGTAAAATCAGGATTGGGACCAATTTTAAGTCTGGGACCAACTTTGCATTTTTTTTTTTATAATTAAAAAGGTAAAAAAAAAAAGAAATGAGAACAATAATCACAATAACAAAATTTGTCAGTGGCCACAACACAAAGAACTTTTCAGTGTATTGTAGAACCTACTGTAATGTGTGGCTGCAAAACGTATACAATAACTAACATTAAAAAATATAACTGTAAGCGTGATGAGTGAGTTGTTTTTACTGCACGTTAGCACGGTTACAGCTATGTTGTGATAATTATAAGCAGTGGAGATGTGGTTTCAGAGTACAATATTAGGAATATCATGGACATAAAAACAACACATAAAGTGCTCTGAAACTCTAACTTAAAAATTGGAATTTGTCCTCTTCAAGCCTGTGTAGTGTGAAGTGAAAAAAATGAGGTTACAGTAAGAAGAGACTTTAAAAGATTTGGATGTACTGAATGGAATCGAATGATGGTTGAGGTATCAATTTTGTCTCTGTAATTCATTGCACGCTCATAGGGAATAAACATTTATTAAAGAGATCTACAAAGCCATCATCAAATGTCTGAAACGGTGTTTTAAAACTTTATATTCTGTTTGATTTCAGCGGAAACTGCAACTTAAACATCTCGGATCCGCCACTTTTACTGACTCACACATGCTCTCAGTATTACAACAATGATGGAAAAAGTGAAAACTTGGAATAAGACGTCCACAGATTTAAATGCTGGTGTAAAGTGAGCACACACAGTTCTGCTAAATTAACTTCTACTTAGGAACCAGATAGCCTAAAAGAATCAGTAAGCCTGATTCATAGGGTGATCAAAGTTGAATTGAGATTATTTTTGTACAAATCTGAAGCAATGAAATTACTTGTACATGGAAGTTTATCTCAACGTGGTATTGGCCTCTCAACAAAGGCATTATTTTTTTTTCAATCAATTGAGTGTGATTATTTGATATACTTACATACTTCTTTTCATTGTATTATTATCATAATTCTTATGTTATTATCATCATTATTGGTAATGTTAGTATTGGTATAAGTCTTTTTTTTCTCATTTTTTTAACTTGCTTTTTGGTAGTTCATTAGGTTATTTTGCTTGTACTTAAAATTGTTTCTATCTCCCCAAAGACTAACCTGTGATGAAAAACAAACAGTTTGTTCCTTAAGTTAAGTCATTTTAATTCATGAAAAGTTTACAAATGAAGTTATTGTAATCCTTTATGTTATACTATCTTACTTAAGCATTCTCATTTGTTTCTTTTTTTTTTTTTTGTCAGAGCACAGCCAAAATGTAGAAATGAATAATTGCATCATTTGATGATGATTTTATTTCTGTAACAGCTGATTGTTGTCAGAATTATTACTTCTGTTTGTTGTTGTTTTTTTTGTTTTTTTTGTTTTTTGTTTAATACATTAGAATATATAATATAATATGGGTGGCAGAGATAAACCCTTTCCCTTCCCAGGCTTATATCAAGCGCAGAACACTGTAGTCCCACCTTGAACAACATTCAAATACATGTCATCTGGTTATCGTTAATAATATTTTATATTAGAAAAATGGAATTGCATTTTAAACATCCTTTTGCATGCTAATGGGTCACGTTTGATTAGATTTAGAGGAGGAGAACAATTTTATCAGATGTACACCATACTCTGCTTGTTTGAAAAAAAACATTAATTGTCTATTATAGGATTTGAAATAAGATCCAATGGTACATAGATATAAGAACAAAATTTGTAGATTTTCACCACTTTTGTTCAAGTCAAACTGGGTATTTGTAGTATTATACTGAGGTTCTATGTAATTATTATACTTTTGTTGGTGTTTCATTTTTTGTCTAAATTATATTAAAGAAAACGTGGTAGATTTAAGGAACTTTTAAATGCATATTTTCATGCTCGACAAATTTTTGCATGGGTGATATCTCCTACAAATCTGGAACAATTTTTCTCTTTATTAGCCTTTCTTGGGCTACGTATGGTAAATGTCTTGTTTTCTATCATATAATTGTTTTTATTTGAACAACGACTTTCAGCCTCAGATATTCTGTTATTTTGAGTCATCCAAATAATTTTATAATGAAAAAATATGCCATAATTGATATATAATTATTTTATTTTTATCTTTTCTGTATAATGCATATTTGAGGCAAGCTTGTGAACTGTACTTAAAACATTTTTGATGTGAAATAATGTCAAAATGTTACACGTCACACAATGCTTGCAGAGGGAAATGACAATCTTTCTTTCTTTTTTTGCAATTTTACTGAATACATTTTTTTTTTTTTGATCGGCAGTTCCTTCATGGCTTTTATGCAGGGGTTACTTTGTTAATAAAAATTAAAACATTGTCCTCCATGCTTCATTCGAGTCTATGCTTGGCCATTGTTTTGTTTTTTTTGTTTAAATTTTATTTACTATGAAAGTTTTAACCAGTGATTGCTCAATAATGGAAGCAAATTTTAACCCCTGACTGCCTTATCTAGCAGTTTTAATTTTCTATATAGGGCATGACACACAACAGATCAGTTAATGGGTCAAGTGTCTGTAGCAGTGAGTTAATTTATTATTAATTAAACTATAATTATAACCTTTTCTACCTAAAATACTATTACAGTCATGTATTCCATATGTCCACACCATTTCAAATAGTGTAAAATAGTGGTTTCCAATACTGATACCAACGTAGCAAAAAGCTTAAACAGGAAATAATGACTCTTTAACATGTAATATTTAAAGATAAAAAAGATAAACACATGCTTTTCAAATGAAGGCATTCTTGTTTATTGAAATAATTCATTAAATTCTAAAATGTGTTACTGAGGGTAGGGAAAAAAATCAGCAACCCAAAATAAAAATATATGTTATATAAATATAAATCACAAATTGTTAGGAAAACCCACAGAATAAGTCAGCCTGAACTATCTAGTACACTGTTTGAAAAAAAAATTATATATAATTAACTTTTAAATCATCTGATTAAAAAAAAAAATTTAACCCCAACTTTTTTTCTACATAAATGGACGTGCCTACAAAAGTAGCCAATAAATGACGCAGAGGTACAAGAAAAAATAGCCAACAGAAACTTAAGGACGAAATCCTTTAGAAATGTTATCAGTTGAAAGAATATTTGTATGCACATTAGTAAAACACTGCCATATGTTTTACTCTGGACAAAATTCTAAAGTTTGCCTGCATATGTAATATGGCGCATAGTTTTATGGATTTGCCAAACAATTTGTAAAAAATAATCAGAAAAAAAAATAAAAAGGATGAAAATAAACCGTATCCCAGTAATTCCTAATTCTACTTCAAGAGACATATACAAAATGACAAAATAAAAGGCTTTGGAATGCAATTAAGTATTCAAAAAGAACAGTACAGGTTCTTTCACATAAAGTAAAATATGGTAAAAAGTTTTGATAGCCAAATTCTTTGTAATATCATAAAGCATTCATTAACACCACATGTAACAAGTCTTGAAAGATGAGAAGAGATTTGTTCGTTGAAATCTTGCACACAGAAAAATTCAGCTTCTCCGAATTTTTTTTAAATTTAATCTCCTGAGAGCAGAAGAATCATATGACTTTGTAAATTAATTCACTAATGCAAACATGCAACATTCCAATGCATACTCTTTTTTTTTTACAGGAAAAAAAAGTCAATTAACAGAAGCATACTTAAGTCATTTATTATTGATAGACGAATTGGGGCTTCTTCTTTTCAAATATCTAGGAGGAAAGTAACTCTATGAAAGGGGCATAAAAATATGTTATAAAAGACTCTTGACTCGATTTCAGAGAAGTATTGAGCAATTCTTTTTTTTTTTAAACAGGTTGAGCAATATGATCATTTCAAGTGCGTGGATCCACACAACTCAACTCAATCAAAACTGCATAAGTCTAAGATGACTTTTGGTTTTGCTCAATCAGAAATGTGTTTTCACCAAAGTTATGTAACTTTGTTGGAAGTACGTCATGAGTTTTGCTTAAGGTTTTAGTTCATTAAGCAAATAAGTCCACAGAAGTATTATTTTTGCTCTGTAAAAGAGAACATCAAGCATGCAAGCAAAGAAAATGTCTTCTTGAAAATGACACTAATATACTTTTGCTTGTTGGACATGACTTCCGACAAAGTGGAAGAACTTTTAGTAAAAATCATTCCCTATATACTAACTCACCCAAGTTTCACCGAAAAAAAAACTATTTCATTGATTTTTGTTATTTTTTTACAAGCCCAGATAACAGTACATATATTTTCCAAGGCCAAAATTAGCTAAGCCTCAAACCTTCTCCATCAAGTGCTTTTAAGAGAGATATTCTTCAAGTACAAAAAATTTTAACATATCACTATCTGGTTGTTCAATTGATTAAAGATGACGATCATATTTTGCAATATACATGTATCTTAATTTTCCTTCTAGGTCTTGAGTAAAATGTCTTCCTAAAGCATTTTCTCCCCATAAAAATGCTTTGAATTAGATTTAGAGGTGCTTACAAAATGAAAATTTAGATTACATATGATATTCAGTTAATAACATGATTAAAAAAATCTTTTAAAACAGTTAACTCTGTAATAATTATGTCACAATCACTGGGCTGAAAGCACACGAAATATTGGGGAGAAGTAGGTACAGTTGTCAACTCATGTCGGGTTATCTAAGATGAGATCACCATGGGTGAATTAGGGGTGGACAGGGAAAGGGGATACATTATTATCACAAAAGCTTAACATGTAACTCCATGAACACATCTATTAGATTTACAGCAAGGAAAAGAACACCCATCAACCGAGAAATTCAATATCATATTAATAACTTATAAAACATTACCATTTTAATTTCCATCACTCTAAACAAAAAGATTTAAAATTGAAATAGACATATCAAGAAATATCAAAGTACATGTATAAGAATTATTTCAATCAATTTTTTTTTTCAAATCAGCCACTTGCGAACTTAAAATGCACGGACATAGAGACAGTTTGGTTACATAGTATCTAAGTCAGAGACTGATTGAGTAAGAAGTTTTATAATTAAATGATGGGCTCATAAATATTCTATCAAAGCTTAAATGGATTAATTAAAAGCGCTCTGAGTCTAAGTCTGTCTGGGGTAACATGCTATAGAATAAAGTTTATTATCATTATCGTGTTGAAGAGATACATCTAAAGGTTTTTGCACATTCAATATATTATTGTTTAAGAACTGATGTAAAGAACATTTCTGCATTTTTTTGTTTAATTTTGTACTTAATGTATAACTAGCAGAAAGTAAGATACATGTGATTATGCTAAACTGAACATAATGAATAAGAGCAGATGTAAGATGTGGTAACTAATGCCTCCGGTATGTTTATCATACATACTTTATTTTGCACTGCTCAAAATAATACATGTATCACAGTCTTCAAAATTATGGAAGCAGCAATAGTGTTAAGGAAATACTTTTAATAATATATAAAGCCTAAGTCATAATTTGCCTAAAGAAATGTGTTGGAAGTATGAAAAAGAAACATTTGATTTTTTTTATTATTGTTTTAATGTTAAGATATAACATTACTACTGTAACAGCAAAGACACAGTCAATTTACTGAAAATGACAACGGTATTAAAATGGATGAAAGGGTTAAAGTTGTATTAAAACAGCTGTTACTTCTATATGAATCTGGCTCGCAACATAAGCAGCAATCTACAAGTTCTTTCATCACGAATGAGATAAATCAGCTGTAACAATGAAGTTACATATAAATTATTATCAATCTGAATTTGAGACAAAGGTCCGAAAGATCATTTATGATATACTACGAGTTCCCATATTTGCCTTGATATCTCAATATTATTTTGACTTATCTCATGTTTTTTATTGTTTCGTTGTTTGTTTTGGGTTTGTTTTTTTTTTGTTTTTTTTAATACAGGACTTTAAATCTAATGGGATACAAAATGAAGATTAAATTATGGCACCAATTGGTGTTTCCTTATTTCTTTAAATCTTTAAGCCCTCATGCCCATTCCATGTTTTGACGTATGAGGTTTTAGATAGATCTCTAAATGGGAAGAGTGTATTTTTTTCGCTTTTCATCATTTTCTGTGATTTCACCGACCACACACTGCGATCGCTCGGGTTTAAAGAGTTAAATATATGAACCTTCATACATGTATTTATCTTTTATTTAGCTTACATGTTGTGATTCATGAGATTCTCTCTGCACTGTATCCGGTCTCAGATAAAGACCATTCTTCATCATGCTACTTTGCTAGACATAGATCATTGTCCTAAATGTCAGGAAGCATCATTTTATGAACATCTCCAGATTTGGAAATGTAAGAATGTTTAAAAAAAATATTATAAGATACAATAACATTTCTATCACAGATTTATTATTACAATAATTATAGAAAAGAAGTATATACACTGTGTAATATAATAGCTGTAGATCTAGTCATATATTAAAACCTGGACTCAGATAGGGGTGTTTCCTTCAATGATTTATGTTGGACATTGGAAAAAAAGAAACTGTTCTCACTTACAATGGCAAATAATAAGAGATTTTTTTTTGTATTCTTGACATTAATCAAGATGGCCAGGTACATTAATAATCAATGTTGTCACATAAAACAATCCTACTGTCCTCAGCATAATTTGTGGTTATAAACATTCAATATAGAACATAAAATAAGCAAGAAAATGTATATAAAATCATAACAAAATTAAAATGTGATCTTGGATTCATGGCATTATGTAATAAAAATAATAATGTACATAGGCTATGTTGTAACTAGTTATTTGAATTGATAAAATGGTCTATGTTGGATAGTAAGTTTTGCAAGTTTGATTTTTTAATCAAAGCAGAAGTTTTTAAATTAGACACCACAAACTAACGTAGGTGTTAAGCCTACACATGTTTGTGTGTATCTTGTTTAAAAAAATACAATATAAAACAATACCTATTTTTCTGTATATGAATAAAAAAAAAGACACAGAGATGGACTTGCACACAGAAAGACACATATACAGAGAGAGAGAGAGAGAGATAGTGAGAGATAGACAGAGAGAGAGGGGGGAGTATCTAAGAACAGATACAAAACTAGAAGGTAAAATATCTAAATTTGTTAAGGCTTTTACTTGTCAAAGAATCTACAAATATTGAGGCACTTTAAAACTCATCATCTCGAGGTGTTTCGTTTCCAAAATAATTTCCCCTTTCATCTTCTGCCTCATCATCATCATCATCATCATCATCTTTATCAACGTCGTCGCTAAAATCATCTGAACCCGTGTAAGGATGACTGTCATTGCTTTCTCTTTGAAACTGACTGTCATCCAATTCATCACCTAAATCAGAGGGTTCATAGTCGAACACTTGTGTCTCGTTCTGGAAGGACACTCGCTTTGCGCTATGCCTTGAGGCTCTCACCTCGAGCCCCGTCTCCAAAGTCTCTGTCGCCTCCTTGTCCTGATCCCCAGTGTCTGTGCCGATAACGGTAGCGCCACCATCCACAGATTTATCTCCCTTATCGGCTGCCTCTTCAAGATCAGGCTCTATTCTCTCATCCTTACAGCCATCCAAATCCAAGTGAAGGGAACCGTCGTCTTTATGCGTATCATGTGAAACAAGTTCATCCTCGTTCTTTGCCATGCTCTCAGCGTCTTCTTCATTATTATCATCTTGATTATTTTTTGCGTCGTCGTTTTCAAGTTCTGTACTTTCTTGAACCTCCTCTGTGGATATATTATTGCCTTGGTCTGTTTTTTCTGAGGCTAAATCTGGACTGTTGGGTTTAGCGGTGTTATTACTTCCCTTTTCAGGCTCAGTGGTCTCCCTTGGATCAGGTGATTGATCTTGCTGTTCTGTTTGAGGTTCTATCTCCTCCTCCTCCTCAATGCTAGGTCCATCTTCCTCTATACTGTCTTGCGTTTGTTCTTGAGAAACATCAGCTGTGCATATATCATCTCTGGATTTATCATCTTGTCCAATGTTCCCATCCGTAACAAAAAATGAGGAAGATGTTTCTTTTTCTTCATCTTTTTCATTATCATTTTTATTATCTTTGGTTTCGGCTTGTTGATTTTCATGTGTACCCGATGTTGTTGTAGTAGTAGTAGTAGTACTTCTCAGAACAGTGCTTTCTTCTGGTTTCTGCTGCTGCTGCTGCTGCAGTGTTTGACCACCTGTAGACGTTGCTGAAGACTCAGGGTGTGTGAGGTGGTGAGCAAACAGCTTTTCCTGCCTCGCCAGCACATGTTTAGGTGCCCCATTCTCAGCCGGGAATGGCAGCTTAAAAGCATTTCTCTGCGATTCTTGATTTTCCTCCATGACCGACTTAACCCTCGGGTGCGCTGACTGGGGCCTGCGCGGAGATTTAGACACTCGTGGATTCAGGGAGGCTTTGGCGCTCGAGGGCCTTTGCTTGAAGGAGGAACCCGACACCTCCAGCCCGTAGGTGTGGACATCCCCGTTCCTGGGGAAATCCTCGCCGCCAAATGACCTGTTAAGCTCCGAGTCGATTGTTTTGTCACCGGTGGCCACTCGTCGCTTGCCACGTTGGATATTTTCTATTCTCCGCCTGGCCACTTCTGGGACGATTCTCTCCAGTTCTGGGTCGGACTTTGCCAGTGCCCTCTGGCGAGCAGCCTCCTGCCTTTTTTCGTAATCCTCCGATCGCTTCTTGATAAGCCACTGGTCGTAGGACATGCGCATTTTCTTTGCCTTCTCCTCGGCAAGCTTTTTTTCATGCAGCATCTTCTCCAGCTCTGTGCGTTTGGCGTCTGCTTTTTTCTCCTGCTGCAGCTTCATTAATCTCACTCGCCCAGACACTGGCCGTTTATAGACAAACTTTGACGCCATCGGTGGTCGAGGAATTTTTGGTTGCATTGATTCCTCTTGATTCTCTTCCTTCTTATCGTCGTTTCCATCAGTCTCAGTGGCGTTGGAAGTTGCGTTCTGGTGTGTGCCATTGCTGCTGTTGTTGTTCCCTCCTGCTATAGGCCTCTCTGGTCTAATGACAGGGATAAAGAGTTTCCTGCCGTGGTGCGTCACATGACCTGACGGAGCTGACTGTGGTCTCTCCGTCAGCCTGAACGGACTGTTGTACTGTTGCTGTACGGCCTCCCTCTCTTTCTTCTCCTTCTCCTCCTCCATCTGTCTTCTGCTCTCCTCTCGGGCCTGCCTCACTGCCTCTTTCCTCTTTTTGACCATCCATTCCTTGACTTTCTTGTCCGAGTCCTGGAAGAGAGTCTCCCTCTTGCGCTTTTCCTCCTGCTTATCCAACTCCTCGGCCATCTGTTGGGCTCGCTCTGCTTTTTTCTTCTTCCTCAGCTCCTTCTCTTTCCGCCGCAACCACTTCCTGAGGGCTGGATTATTGCTGTGCTTCAAATGCGTCTCTGTAATGTGCCGAGGCGATCGGCAGGGTGAAGTGCTATTAGACCGACTTCTCTTGTCACGTCGACTGCCACTGCCACTGCCACTTCTGCTTCTGTCACTGCTGGATGAGCGATCCCTATACTTGTCGTCGTTTTCAGCATCGTCAAATTTCTTATGGCTGCTGCTGATACTGGCTTCATTTGTGCTCTCCCCTGTGTCTGTGTTTGTGTTAGCTGTGTTGTTGTTATTGTTGTTATTGTTGTTGCTACTTTCATTTCCTGTATTAGATTTACTAGACTTAGCGTTACCAACCCCCTTTTTCCCATTCTTTACTTTCACTGACGCCCTTGGACTACCAGAATTCGCAACATACTCCAAAACCCTATCGTTAGTGTTGGAAGCTGGGGGAACTCTAGCTGCCCTTGGCTGGTTTGCTGAGAGTGGTCTGCCCCTGACCGCCTGGGCTGAAGATGGTCGAAGCTTCTTGGGCTGGGCCGAACGCGGTCTGTTTTCTGCGTGATTCGTCACCTGTACCGTGCGAAGAGTTGAATAACCTTCCTCTGTGTTGTTCTCGGACACTGGTCAAGAGATAAAATAAAAATAAAAAATAAATAAAAATCAATGCAACTTAGAATACTTTGATGAGGTTAAGAGAACTGAATTAAAGTTTTGAAGCGTGGAGAAATTGTGTTTGAAACCTATATTTATTTTTTCTATATTTTTTTTTTAATAACAAATTCTTATTATTAATTTTTATCTTTGTAGTTCTCTTTATCTTTCAGTTCAGTATCTTACACTCAACAAATGTATAAATATGAATAAAGCTTGAATTTAGTTCAGTATCTTACACTCAACAAATGCCCTCCTGGAACTAGTGCTAAGACTAAGAGAACCGAATTAAAGTTTTGTTGCATGGAAAAAGTGTTTGAAACTTATTTTTCTTTTTTCTTTTTTTGTTTTAATCACAAATTCTAATTATTTTGTCTTTGTCGTTCTCTTTAACTTTCTTTTGAGACTATTTTTTTCCTTCCTCCTTATATTTTTTTCTCTTTGATTTTGTTTGAGATTAGGCTATTAACAAAGTTACCAGATTTCCCTACCAACAAAATGCTATTCTTTATTTGTTTTCCTTTTAACTTTTCATTCTCTATTTTACACCTCAATTTTTTTTTATCTAATTGATCCTGCAAACTTTCTGTTCCTTGCAACAACAACAAAATAAATTTATGTAGGCCTATTTATTTCTATTTTGAGTGAATAAAGCTTCAATTCAATTCAATCCAACTCTATTCACTAACAGTACACTCAACAAGATAATGCATTACTAATATGTATCAATCCTTAAGTGTTTGGAGCACTGCATTTATCTTGGATAAAAATCAATTAAGTACAATATTCAGCCAGCTAACAAAGTCCTGCTGTTACTCAACATGTAATGTATAAAAATGAATAAAGCTTCAATTCAGTACAGTACCTTACACTGTGAGTATGTGTATGTGGAAAAAGGGGGGGGGGGTTGCTTAATCATAACAGTATGAGATATCCTCATATCCTCTCCTAATAACACTCCTCCAACAGGTGCGGATTTAGGTATGTTTCTACTTATACATGGCATCAGAGACTATAGATGTAGTGAGACGTTTTACAAAAAAAAGCGTGTAGTTCTATTGGTACGGGGAGCTACTGTGACACGCTCTCACTCTTATTGTTCATTGAAGTTAGCCAATCTCCAAAGTTTTTACTAAGGTTTAAAGGAGGAAGCTATTACCTTAATTATACCGACACATAATAATTACGAAAACTTCCCCTGTGAAATATCTCACTATCTAACACTCTCTGATTACATTATGGAATATTATTATTATAACATAATAAATACCATGCTCCCATACAAAATGTATTAAAATGAATAAAGCTTCACTTCAGTTCAGTATCTTACACTCAACAAATGCCCTCCTGGAACTAGTGCTAAGACTAAGAGAACCGAATTAAAGTTTTGTTGCATGGAAAAAGTGTTTGAAACTTATTTTTCTTTTTTCTTTTTTTGTTTTAATCACAAATTCTAATTATTTTGTCTTTGTCGTTCTCTTTAACTTTCTTTTGAGACTATTTTTTTCCTTCCTCCTTATATTTTTTTCTCTTTGATTTTGTTTGAGATTAGGCTATTAACAAAGTTACCAGATTTCCCTACCAACAAAATGCTATTCTTTATTTGTTTTCCTTTTAACTTTTCATTCTCTATTTTACACCTCAATTTTTTTTTATCTAATTGATCCTGCAAACTTTCTGTTCCTTGCAACAACAACAAAATAAATTTATGGAAGGAGGAAAAGAGTATGGGGCATGGTTTTGAGTATGGTTTTTAGGGGTGATGAGGGGGAGAGAAAGGAGAAGGAGGAAAAGAGTAAAGGGTGTGGTTTTAAAAGGATGAAGAGGGGAAGGGAGAGGAGAAGGAGGGAAAAAAGTATTGGAATGTTTTTAGGGGTGATAAGGGGGGGGGGAGAGAGAAGAAGGAGGAAAAGGAGGGGGCGCACCATCAGCATCTGGAGCTCCTGGTAGTATAGGGAGAGGGAGAGGGAGAGGGAGAGAGAATGGTTTTATAAGAATGAAGAGGGGGAGGGACATCTGGAGCTCCTGATGTGCGAGGAGAGGGAGAGGGGGATGGTTTTATAGGATGAAGAGGGGGAAGGAGTATTGGTTATGTTTTTTAGGGTTCATGAGGGGAGTTGAGTTGGTTTAACCGCAGAGAGGGAATAGTTTTATAAGGATGAAGAGGGGACATTATTATAATAAAATGTTTGTCAATGTATCGTTATAGTTATTATTACATGGTATTTGGTACAGCCGGAAAGGCATGCAGATGCTTATATTCTTTAAAGAATTATCCTAATGAAACGAAATGATAGAAAATTAGAAAATTACGTTACGTCTAATAAGGCGTCGGGATACTAAAATTCTTGAAATGAATTATGATATTGGCATGAAATGATCGAATTACATTATGAAAGTTGTGTTCAAGCACACATGACGCAAGTATATTAAATTTCATGTGACCAAATTTACAAAGTATATGACTTATGACTAAAGACAAAACATGACGTGTTGTTGTTGGTTTGTTATCTAATGATTTTGTTGTGGAATCGATATTGATATTTGGTCATTGCCACATTGCACATTATTATATTATTATTACATATATGTACCTGAGTCTATGAAAATTTGGACATAACCTTGATTAAGATGAATTAACTGTTGATAAATATTTTTGAGTTTTAATACATTTCTTTTTCTCTAAGTTTCACAGAAAACTCTGGAGGATTGATATGATTCTGTTAAGATGTGCTTCAACTAAGCTTATGCTGGTGCCTGATATTTGATATTGCTTGTTGATGTCCAAGCTGAGGGCCAACACAGAAGTCTTTATTGATTAACTGTTGTTATTGATTTGATGCTACTGATTGTGTCGTTAAAATTTATCTTGGGAATTTTAACTTAGGTGGGGGGTAGTGTTAGGAAGTATTATGTTATGTTTTATGACTTAAATCTAATCTGTGTTAATTTTACTAATTCATGAATAACTGCCTTGCTTAAATGTCACGTTAGCATTTTTCTGCTCATAACATTCAATTGGTTCGTCGTTGTTGTCGGTGATTTATGATTGGTTCTCTGTCTGTGTTGTAAACATGTACTCGCCCATAAAAGCGGCAGTACTCACGTAGTCTCTCTTGTCCCTGTGTCGTCGGTATGTAGCGGAGCAGTTTGTAAGTATGGGAATCAGTCCAGGTATGTTTGAGTTGTGTCGTGTATTTATGTCATTTATAAAAGAAGATAATTATTGACATTATATTGTATTACACATCCATTAATTGTTTCCTCATTTATACTGTAACAAAATAGATTTCTTGATCCAAGCCACCAACTGACTTGTTCAATCATTTACATTTTATTAATTGATGTTCGTACTCGTTAATAAACGTTATAAATGTGACACAAGTCGATATTACATTTAGATTACAAATTAATATGCAGTCGAAGAGATAAACTGATTCGAACCCTGAGCTTGTCCCTAACATAAGGGTTAGGGTTAGGGTTAGGGTTATGGTGATGGATAGGGTTAGGGCTATGGTTAGGGTTAGGGTAAGGGTTAGGGTTGGGGATAGTATAGGGTATGGTTTTTAAGGATGAAAGGGGGAGGGAGAGGAGAAGGAGGAAAAGAGTATAGGGTATGGTTTTTAGGGATGATGAGGGATAGGGAGAGGAGAAGAAGGAGGAAAAGGAGTATTGGGAATGTTTTTTAAGGATGAAGAGGGGGAGGGAGAGGAGAAGGAGGAAAAGAGTAAAGGGTATGGTTTTTAAGGATGCAAATGGGAAGGGAGAGGAGAAGGAGTATTAGGAATAGTTTTTTAAGGATGAAGAGGGGAGGGAGAGGAGAAGGAGGAAAAGAGTATAGGGTATGGTTTTTAGTGATGGTGAGGGGGGAAGGAGAGAAGATGAAAGAAAAGGAGGAGGGGGCGCACCATCAGCATCTGAAGCTCCTGATGTACGGGGAGAGGGAATAGGGAATGGTTTTATAAGGATGAAGAGGGGGAGGGAGGAAAATAGGGAGCACACAGTCTACATCTGGAGTTCCTGATGGACAAGGAGAGGGAATAGGGAATGGTTTTATAGTGTGAAGAGGGGGAGGGAGAGGAGAAGGTGGTAAAAAGTATAGG
>RQTK01000502.1:16661-51962 GCA_003991915.1 Elysia chlorotica
AACATCAGCACTATATAGGCTATATTGTGGACGGGCCCCAAGACTGACGTCTGACAAGTTTATGTGCTGCCACACACGAGACAGGGCGGGAATACCATGACTCCTGTCTCAGCCGGTTACATTAAACCGACACCGACCCAACCAGGAGGCAGCGAAATCACCAGGGCTCGAATCCAGACCTTTTGCATCAGAAGCCGATGTTCCAACAGAAGGCCACCACGGCCCTCGAAGAGGTGGAGGGAGAGGAGAAGGAGGAAGAGGAGTATTAGGAATGTTTTTAAGGCTGATGAGGGGGAGGAAAATTAGGAGGAAAAGAGTATAGGTTATGGTTTTAAAGGATGAAGAGGGAGAGGAGAAGGACGAAAAGAGTATAGGGCATGGTTTTTAAGGAGGAAGAGGGGGAGGGAGAGGAGAAGGAGGAAAAGAGTATAGGGAATAGTTTTATAAGGATGCAAATGGGAAGGGAGAGGAGAAGGAGTATTAGGAATGTTTTTTTAAGGAGGAAGAGGGGGAGGGAGAGGAAAAGGAGTAAACTATTAGGAATATTTTTTAGGGCTGTTGAGGGAGAGGAAAAGGAGGAGGAAAAGAGTATAGGGAATGGTTTTTAGTGTGAGGGTGAGGGTGAAGGAGGGGAGAAGAAGGAAAAGGAGTAGGGTGCACACAATCAACATCTGAAGCTCCTTAGGTATGGGTACAGGGAATGAGATTTAGAGTTGATTTGAGTTGAGTTTGGCATCCAATGTCAACACTGTATAGTATAGGCCTATGTTGTGGATGGGTCTCAAGACTGACGTATGACAATTTTATGTGCTGCCACACACGAGACAGGGCGGGGATACCATGATCCTGTCTCAGCCGGTCACATTAAACTGACACCGACCCAACCAGTAGGAAGCGAAATCGTCAGGGCTCGAACCACGGACCTTTCGCGTCGGAAGCCAATGTGTCACCCAGTCACATTATAATGGGTACTAACTACAAAGAGATAATGGATGTAAACGCTTGACTATGGCATCTAAGTACTATGGTTTTACTGTTTAGAGAGGGTGCACCATCAACATTTGAAGCCGACGTTGGATGTTAAGCAAACAACTCAATGGGTATGTAAAATAATATCTTACAAAGATTTTTTTCGTTGCGCTCAACAAGAAATGTTGAAAAATCTCCGTTTACATGTAACCTGCCATCTTTTAATTACTTTAACTTTTTTTTAACCATTTGGCATTGCTCCTTTGTCTACCTGCACTATTGGTTGGTGAGCTAAGCAAAACATTTATAAAGCAGAACTTATGACTTCCAACTAGGTTCAGGGAATCCTTTTGAAACCATATTCCCTATATCACAATATTGTGCTGTTTGTAGATGAGTTGGTGGTGCTGATGCTGGGAGGAGGATATGGACGGGGAGGATGATGATGATGATGATGATGATGATGATGATGATGATGATGATGATGATGATGATGATGATGATGATGATGATGATGATGATGATGATGATGATGATGATGATGATGATGATGATGATGATGATGATGATGATGATGATGATGATGATGATGATGATGATGACACCAACAAAAATAACAACATCGACAGCAGCAGCAGCAACAACAAAAACAATAATGATGATGATGATGATGATGATGATGATGATGATGATGATGACATGATGATGATACACTATACAACACGTTACTCTGAAGTTACCTGGTACTTCTGCTGGAGCAGGTCACCTGACGGCTGAGGACCTGCGCACCGAGGCCGAGCTACCTGCTTCCGGCGGCTGAGCCTTCGTCCGCTCCGCCCACTCGTCTCGCTCATGGTCTCCTGTTGGCTGTAGAGGTGGAGACTGGCGTTTTGGCCCCGCCCATTACTCAAGTCGGGGTGTGACCCGCCGCTAGCAGTTGGCGCGAAAAGGTCCGGCGTATTCTTCGTGGATGCAGGTCTCTTTACTCTTGTAAACAGGCGCCTCTTTTTCTTGGGTTTCGAGTCC
Source organism: Elysia chlorotica (assembly GCA_003991915.1). Lineage (NCBI taxonomy): Eukaryota > Metazoa > Mollusca > Gastropoda > Plakobranchidae > Elysia > Elysia chlorotica. The sequence continues at coordinate 18,657 of RQTK01000502.1, forward strand.
CCTGACGAAGAGTAACTCTCGTTGTTTTCTTGCCTTCCCTGAGAATTAGAAGCGGCTGGATCGCTGGTGGAGTTATCTTTCTTTGCAGCCGCGTTGCTGTCATCATGGTCGTCGTCGTCTTCTTCTTCCTCCTCAACGCGCTCTAGGCTTTCGAATCTGTCTCTGCCGTAGTCGTCGTCGGCAGCATTGTGGTCTGATGAAACTGATAGGCCTTCAGGGGCTTGGGAAGGAACAGTAGGCCCCTTCGAATTAGGCTTGAAGTCTTCGTCGTTGTAGAAGTCGTCCCACATAGCGTCGTCTGTGCGTTTGCTACTGGAGGCAGCCCCATCTCCAGAGCTTCGGAGTTGCTGGCCTTCCTTCATCCGGGCTTGTTCGTTCTCCTTGTCACTGTCGGTGCGTTCAGCCTGCTGAGACGGTCCCTGGCCCTCGTTCACCAGAGTCTATTGAGGGGTGAAGGGAGTGGAGATTTGGGTGGAGATTTAGGCAGTAGTATTTTATTTATTATCTAATGATAATAATATGATACATAATCGTGTAACATAAATTATGACATATTTTCATATCCTCCTACTCCCATACATTAAATTACATTTCTCCATCGGGTGCTGATTTAGGTATGTTTCTACTTATACAATAATAATAATAGTAATAATAATAAAAATAATAAAAATAATGTGAGTATGTGTGCGTGTGTGGAAAAAACGGGGGGTGGGGGGTGGGGTTACTTAATCATAACAATAAAATTATGACATATTTTTATATCCTCCTGCTCCCATACGTTAAATTACAATCCTCCATCGGTTGCGGATTTAGGTATGTTTCTTCTGATACATGGCATCAGAGACTAAATTTAGTGAGACGTTTCACAAAAGAGAGCTTATAGTGCTATTGGTACGCGCGCTTACTCTTATATTCTTATTGTGTTTTTTTTTAATTAAGAAGGTTAGCCAATTCTCAAGGTTTTGACTAAAGTTTAAAGGAGGAAGCTGTTGCTTTAATTATCCCGATCCACAATTATTTCGAAAACATCTCCCGTGAAATATTTCACGATTTCACAGTCATGGAATATTTCTATTACATTATAAATAACATACTCCCATATATAAAATTACACTTTCGGGCGCAAATTTGTAGGTTTGTATTTAATCATTGATTTATGTACTATGTTTACATCCTACACTCCCAATGCATAAGATTACACCCCTCCACCGAATGCGGTTTGAAATACGTTTGTATTTTTCCGTACAGCCGTATGAAATAGTACTATATCCTCGCCCTATACATAGGTTCACACACTTCCAACGCGTGCGGAGTGAGGTAGGTTTGTACTGAAAGAGAACAGTGTGGAGTGTTCTTATATCCCTAAACGTTCACATTAAATGACACATTACACTTTTCCATTTGAGTGCAGATTTAGGCAGTTTTGGTACTTAATAATGACATTGAATAATGTTATTTTATAGCGTAAGCATGTGCCATAATCCTTTTACTTCCACGTTAAAAGAGCCCACGGTATGGTCAAAGATTCCACAAACATGAAACGTAGTTCCTGTTAGTTAAGTAGATATGATTTTTCTATGGTCAACTCTAATCGATGTGGCGTCTCAGCATCAAATTATGCCGACACTGTTCTTCTGAACTTCTACCAATGTTTAAACTTCTAGCTTTAGAGGGAGTTTGTTTTGGCTTAGAAAAAGATATATTACATAATACTGGGCTTCTCCACGAATTATAATCTGTGAGTAATGCTCTGGACGGATGAACTAAAGGTTTGTGGTTCGATTCTCAGCATATTGTGCCAACGTCTCCGTAACTCACCAGGAAATCGTTGGAATGTTAATAATAATAATAATAATAATAATAATAATATGACCCAGTCCGAATGGTATCCATTCTCGCGAACTAAAAGGCGATGTATCGGTCCTACCATTAACTTGATGATGGACTCGGAAACCCCCGTTCTCTGATTCATCGAAGCATGTATCGGGCGTGGCCCTGGTGGTTATTTCGAACGAACCGGATATTGATCTTGGTAGGCTTGCTGGAAAAACGCACTATCCTGTCATTGACCGATGCTAGTAGTAAGGATATGTACTTGGTGTAGGCCTACTCTAACAAAATCTGGCATCGATCTATAATAGTTAACAGTCTTGGCAGTTGAGTTGAGTTGGTTTGAGTTGGTTTAATGTCCAACATCAGCACTATGTAGGCTATATTGTGGACGGACCCCAAGACTGACGTCTGACAATTTTATGTGCTGCCACACACGAGACAGGGCGGGGATACCATGACTCCTGTCTCAGCCGGTCACATTAAACTGACACCGACCCAACCAGTTGGAAGCCAAATCGCTAGGACTCGTACCACGGACCTTTATGCGTTGGAAGCTGATGTTCTATCCCAGGGCCACCGCGCTTCCCAGTCTCGGCAGTATACTATGATCTAAATAAAAAGTCCATTGACTTAACATTATCTAAGGAGGCACGTTATAACCCCTTAGTGACTTTTTTATGGCTCTGGAATGATGTTGGGTTTATAAGACTTTTATGATGTTTCTAGTCAATAAAAAGACTTTTAAAGGAAACAGATACAATACAATTTTATTATCACAACTCTTCGAGACTTCTATAGATGTGAAGCAAGCAGTTGTGTTGAGTTTTGAAGCATAAGAGAAGGTTCACCGGATTAAAATTTCCCATCCCATACACAAATGATTCTCTCTTTCCCTCTGTGTTTCTGTCTTTCTGTCTCACTCTCCTTCCAAATACCTCTCTCTCTTTATCGATCTCTATCTCTCCTCTTCTTTCTCTCTATCCCTTCACAAATCTCCCTTCCTCTTTCTCCATCTATCTTTACCTCTCTCCCTCTCTCTTTCTCTGCCGCTCTCTGTCTCTGCATGCTGTCTCTCTGTCTGTTTACAGTGTATTTATTTCCCCTTAAATTTCTCTCTCTCTCTCTCTCTCTCTCTCTCTCTCTCTCTCTCTCTCTCTATCTCTCTCTTGTTGCTGTTGGTGTTGTTGCTATAATTGTTGTTGCTGCAGCTCAGATTTTGTATTTGTTGTTTTCGTTTGTTAGACTGCTTCTGTTGTTGTTTTTGTTGTTGTTGTTGTTGTTGCTGTTACTGTTGTTCTTGTTGTTGTTGGTGGTGGTGGTGGTGCTGCTGCTGCTGTTGTTGTTGCTGTTGTTGTTCTTCTTTTATTTTGTTATTACTCAACGAGGAGCCTACCTGAAGGAAGCCCAACAACTCGGGATCAGGAGGGCGGGACGCACTGTTCATGGCTTGCCCAATTGTGATGTGCGGAAGTCTAGATCTACTGTGGTATGGCCTGTCAATCACGGGTCTGTGGGCGTGGCCTCCGAGTCCAGGGGCGTGGCAACTCAAGGACAGCTGCAATGGTAAGGCGGTTAGTCGTATGATTGACGGGTCATTCTAGACGGAATTAATCAATACATAGAGTCCTTCGTGAAAGCTTGAAAGAAATAAATAAGGGCAAAATAACAGTAGCCTACTAGATAAGTTGAAAGTGTGATAGGTTTTCAAGGCAATCACGAGTCTGTGGGCGTGGCGTCCGAGTCCAGGGGCGTGGCAACTCAAGGACAGCTGCAATGGTAAGGCGGTTAACCGTGTGATTGACAGGTCATTCTAGACAGAATTGATAAATGCATAGAGCCGTTTATGACAACTTGAGAGAAAAGAACAGGGGTAAAATAACAGCAATAGATAAGTTGCAAGAATGATAGGTTTTCAAGGCAATCACGAGTCTGTGGGCGTGGTCTCCGAGTCCAGGGGCGTGGCAACTCAAGGACAGCTGCAATGGTAAGGCGGTTAGTCGTATGACTGACAGGTCATTCTAGGCGGAGTTAATCAATGCATAGAGCCGTTTATGAAAGCTTGAGAGAAAAGAACGAGGGCAACAACACTAAGAGTACTACATAAGTTGGAAGTGTGAAAGGTTTTCAAGGCAAAGAGACTCTTTCACGGCGACGGGTGTCAAGACTAATGTAAGACAGTTTTACGTGACGGACTTACGATCTGTAGTTTGACTTTTCAAACTCTGATCCATGGGCGTTCCGTCCAAATTCAGGGCCATAGTACCTCATGTACAGTTTTAATACATGTACATGTATTAGTAAAAATGTAAAGCTACACCTCTGCATTTAGCATGTCAATACAAGCTGTTATCCTTTATGAATAACCTCAAGTTTTGTTCTAGGGTTGTCAAGCATTGTTTGGTCAATTGTCTCAGAACGTATCGCATAATACATACTTTTTATCGGGACGATCAATTAACCCTTTAATGGTGTTTTTTTTTCCGTCATATTTTAACGTTTGTCGTGAACAACTCAGCTCAACCGAAGACACGTCTCCGGGCTAGGTACTAACGTCTGAAACTGCCACATAGAAACAGTACGGACAAATCACTATCAGAATAATAAACTGGTCGTAAATGGTACATGTATGATCGGCAGTCGGATTTTTAAACGGAACTAGTCAGGGCAGAGAGCAATCTAATACATGTAGTTTGAACAAGACGAAAACGGGCACAGTAAAACTTTTACCCTCGTTTGCACCAGTGTTGTTTAACTGCTGTTTAGACTAAAAATGAAATAGGGTGAACCCCGACTTAACATTTATTTTCTGTTGCACCAACTTGGTTTAAAATGAGGCAGACTTAAATCTGGCCAAAATCCATGCGATATTTAAACCAAGCAGGGGGATAGGTTTAACGTTGGCCCAACTCTCAAACCTGTTCTTTTTTCGTCATTACAATGCATTGGGTACACCACATAATTATTAGAAAATGGACGCTTGTTATTTGAACTTTTTAACGCAAAATTAATGGTCCAGTGGTTGGCTTGTCCGCCACCTCCTGTTTTGAATAGCTCCTTCTTCTGTTTTGTGTGGTCTTTTCTTTTATTTTCGAAAAATTTCCAAAGATTCTTTAAATTTGAAGAGTCTCGCTTGAAAAACTTTTCATTGCTGTAATACTCGCTTTAATACACGCCTTCTTTTTTTTGTTATAGGGCCTAATGTTGTCGTTTCTTTTTTCAATCTATAATCAGGTGCCTTTTTATTATATCAATCAGAAGTTCTTATTCAAAATCTGTGAAATGTTTACTTCTCTTTTTATTGTTTTCCATGGACGAGGGATTTTATGTCATTGCCAGACAAGAAAAGGGGGGGGGGGGGCGACCATGGGATAGAACAGTGATTTCCGACGCGAAATGTCCGGGTTCGAGCCCTAGCGATTTCGCTCCCTACTGGTTGGGTCAGTGTCAGTTTAATGTGACCAGCTGAGACAGGAGTCATGGCATCTCCGCCCGTGCGTTTACAAGGTTAGGGCAGTAACACGGAATGCAGGGATAAAATGAGCCAAAATTAATACTAAATGACATCGTTTAAAAAAGGCAAATCCTATTGCAAGCAAGCTAAGGGAACAAAAAACAAAATAAAAGATATTTTTTAATATTACCTTTTCTCCAGGTTCTGTTAGTTGGTAGGTAATATACAGCCTCATAATTTTAATAACGACATTCAATAATAATTATATTATTATACGGTACAGAACTATGTCCGTCACAGTTGTAAAACAAAATTAATTATGTTGTGCGTGTTGTAGTTATCTTCTAGGCCCTACTAGCAGCTGCAATTTTATTATTAATTTAACTGACAACAATTACCACTATTTGAATAATACAAATTGAAAATTAATTATGTGCAATAATAGTACGCCCCGTTCAAGCACTCGCCTTCAGAGAAACTTCATAATATAATGTACAATAAAAGCATTGATTTGCTCTTTCTCTATACCTTAGATATCATTGCACGTAGTCAATAACACAGCTGCTGTCCTATCAACATTGTATTAGTGGGGTAATGCCCCAGGGTTAGAAAATGCCATTGGGGAAAAGTCGCCGCTAATTAGCACTGTAAGGGTAAGAGGCACAGCTAGAGCTAAAAGAATAGAGAACGGCCGTGAAAGGATTATCAGGGTTGCGGATTAATGTCAGTATGTGGGTATGCCTTTCGAGTTCTATGCCTCTTGAATGTGTATGGGTTGTGGGGTATTATTATTATTATTATTATTATTATTATAGTCCAATTTGAATGTAGGCCCCTTATTCAACGCCTGGGCTCTTAATTGTGAGGTGGGGTACTGTTGATTTTTTTTAGAAGGTGATTCTTAATTCTTCTTTTTTTTTTTTAAGTAGGCTTACGTGAAAAGCAACGTCATATGCCCGTCCCTAAGTGGGAGGTACAAAATTTATACTGCATGTTTTTGTTTTTGTTTTTCTCATTCATATCGGAATGCCCGGGTGCGTTTTGTTTGGACGAGATGGTCCAAGCGCCCAAGTCAGGGCCTTTCACTCAAAAGGTCGTGGGTTCGATCCTCGCTTAGATCACCTTGTTTTTCCCCCATTGGTTGGGTGGGTATCAGTATACATAATTTAATAAACAAAATTGTATCCACCAAGCTCCGAATAATTTGCCTTGAAGTCCCGTCGCCGAATAGGGTTCTCATTAAGAACAAAGGTGATGTTTAACTAGGAGAAATCTTATCCGACAAAAGATACATTTTGTTGGTTAACTGCATGCAAAAAGAGATGAATTCATGCTTTACAATTACACTACAGTGTAGACGATAATATTAACTGTGAGCTTCTGTCATTCAAACTGCCCATTTGGCTTTAAGTGGTAGAGTGTTTAATGCTTTGCTTTCAGAATTGCTAACAGAGTATATAAGTACAAAAGACATAAGATGAAGATGCAATGTCAAGACGGGCACTGTACTAGAGATACAAAGGCTAATCTGTGATCTCTGGGGGAGGGGACTAGTTCAAGTGGTAGAGCGTTGGTCTCCCAATCAGGAGATCCGCGGTTCGAAACTCAAGATCGGACAAAATTTCCTTGCTCGAATCCGCCCAATACAATAATATGTGGTCGGCTGAGATAGGAGTCTTGGCATCACCGCTCTGTCTTTGAGTGGCAGCACATGAATGAAATGGCATGTTGATTCTTGAGTAGGTCTATATCTAGGCCCCTATAGGCCTATCTAGATCTAGAATCTACACTGTGGTAGATCTAAGACACATAAAAATTGACAGCCCTCTACCCTATGAATGCACGAATTTATTAACAAAAGACAACGGTTATGGTTTAGACATAATACAAAGGCATGAATGTGGTTAATATATCCCTTCTAGAATGGAGGGCTGCACATTTAAAACCGGTTATTAGGACAAGCCACAAGGGGAAAATACAAACAGACGGCAGACGCAAAAACAATACTTTTCAAACATTTCTAACGTGTTGTAAAATGTTTTCGTACCTGTTTCCCTCCGAAGATTTCCAATACACGTAAAATCAGTTCCCATTTAGACAAGTGTCTATGATTGAGTCAAGAACACAAACTATCATCCACTTGTCTTGGTGTATGTACCATACATGCGGGCAGCCATGTTTTTGGTTCCCATAATAAACATTGCGTTGGCTGTTCTAACAACGAAACGGTGGTCAAAACGTACACAATTTATTTTTCTTTCCATAGATAAATATAAATCTGATTATAACTAATAGTGCAAATAATTTAAACACTTCATTTGTATTAATTAATATCATTTATATTATTTTAATCATCTTGACAACCGAAGAATCCAGATTCCCCTCTCTTAAAATCCTAAATTCAAGATCATGTTTGCTAAAATGAACAGCATTACCTTGGTGACAAATTAGGGCATCAATCATGGCGGCTATCTTTAACTGAGAAACACAAATAAACACTGGAGGGACGGCGAGGAAGTGTGGCTGGCTCTTACATTGTTGGGTACATAAACGCCAAGAATATGCTGACAATTCTATAAAATTTGAAATATATTATATCTTGATTGAATATGATTTTAAATGCATGCAACCAAACGATATTGCTTGGCTGAGTCTATACGCACTAGATTCCAGGACCAGATCTATACCGGTACTAAATCTAGGACCTATAGATTCTAGTGTTTCTGTCCAAATTGTGCCATAGGCTACGCATTGTTATTGTAGTGTTTCTGTACGCCTATATATAATGGTTGCATCCATTTACACCTTTTATCGGCGATAGGAAAAAACTTGCGTTTCTTGCCACCGCTCATGAAAGGTAGAAAATCTAGATTTCTATGCCCCTTTACTTTTCACATGTGATGTGTTCCATACTGATAGTTTTAAATAGGCGCTCTCGTTCAAATATGCTCTTACTATTGAAAACAAAAATAATTTGTTCATGAAAATATAGATCTAGCGTAGACCATAACAATCTTCGACATGGATTTATTTTTGCTCTTTTTGCTCTACAGTTAGAATGACCCATGGAGGGATAAAATGGAAACAGAGGGGGGCTCTGTTCAATGTTTGATGTTATTTCAAACATGGGTTCCTACATTTTAACCTAAAAACCAACCCCAAAAAAATACAGATAAGTAACTCAATTACCTAAAATCTATATCACCATAATTATGTCACAACCTAATTCTACATGGCTGTGTAATCTTTCTATAGAGCTAGGAAACGTTATATTATGAGAGATATTAGCTTTATTCGATGACACATCAAAGAATTTGAAGTGAACAAGGACCCTCAAGCACATTGCGTTTAGCAAAATTTGGACAAAAATTTGTAGTTATACTATAATTTTATGACGCGTATAGACACTTCCATGTTACCGTATCGTAGTAGCCTATAGAGTAACATTCTCAATAATCACCTTCTCATCAACAAAGGCCTTATGGTTTGTGGCAATGAAAATGGAATTCTTTGTTTACTTCTCGGCATAGTTTGGTACATGAAACTTTGAAATATTTATGGGTCGCAGGTATTTTTTGTTTTGTTGTTGTTATTTTTTTTGTACATTAAAATAGATCTACAATATGCATGCATAAGATTAAATACATTTTCAATTGCTGCAAATGGTTGTTTCTTCAATCTCAAATCTGTGCTTGCAAAAGCCGAAAGGCATACGCGAGGCTTGCAATTATGAATTCAATATTTTTATTTTTTTAGGTGAAGGAAAGTAACAAAAATGCTTGACGAAAAGCAAGACACAAGAAGCCTGGAGGAGAGGGAGAATCTTATGACCGATCGCAATCCGCACTACTCCGGTTTTACACCAAGACCAATCCAGCGCCTCACAGACCGCCAGCGTCCCCACACAATAACAGACATTGAATGTTGCCACTTCCTGCGGACACCTAGTCGGGAGTTCACACACCAGCAGCCCTCTGTGGAGCATAGGTTGTGGATAGAGGCTGGGAAACCTGCGGCACCTTTCCCTGCACGACCAGACACGAGTTACAACAGTAACATTTGGAGAAACTTTAGAAGAGAGTATGGACTTAGCTTTAAAGCAAATGGCAGAAAAATTTCAGAGATGATAGCTTCAATGTATCCCCTAAATATTCCTGCAGCCTCTCAAGTCAGAGAAAACACATTCGAGAAGTATGTTCGAGAAACAAAGCTGTTTCAGGATGAGAAAGGCAAAAGTCTGGCAATCCGTCGTTCAAATACAGAGGTCTCTGAATTCAAGAAGCTCAGGTGTAAAACAGACGCTCGAAATCCACCTCTGAACGAAAGAGGTAAGTTGGTAACTTGTTGATAAATAATTTGAGAGTATAACAAGAGACTTTTGTTTTTTAAACTGAGGGCTTTACTTCAAAATAATGAATTATTTAAAATGTAAACACAAACTCTGATGAATAAAGCTTCTCACAAAGAAAAAAATGGGTACAAATACGTATTTATTACGTGAGACCTGTAATTTAAGTTATCAAATTTACAAATCGTTTTACTCTTATAGGACTGTCATGTCTTAACAAATCTGCATTTTGTTATATGGAGATAAGAATAAAAATGTAATAAGTAGAAGTAATTTTGTCCTTGTTAAATATCAAATACAAAATTGCACAATAGGTTTCTAATTGATCTGCAACAGTACACTATTAAAAAACTTTCTATTTTTGTTGCAGGTGATATTCTTCCTCCAGATAATTACAAGAAGTATGCACATCGATTTGTTCCTGTCCCATCACCCCCTCCAAGCCCACCCCCCAAGGGCCAGAAGACAGACTTGTTTGGACAGCGTTATACGCCCCGCTCTAAGCCAGTGCTTTGGAAACTTAGCTACAAACTTAACCATCCGGAGTACAGGAAGTTGCGAGAAGAAGTTGCCCGTCGTCGAGAGATTATGGAGCAACTCAAGGGGAGTAATTCTCAGAGCCTTCAAAGCCTGCCTCGTGTCATGCCCTCTCCTATGATCAATTAAATTTAAATTAGATATTTGTGTATTATGAAAAAAAAAATTATCACTGATCGAGTATTTTAAAAAAGATGAAACTCAGGCCATCACATTAAAGTAGGATCAGTTTTTAAATCTAATTCTGAAAATAAAAGGAAAAATAAATGAGATCATACTATAACTTGAAGAGTGTTGGAGAACGAGAAGAAGAAGAAGAAGAAGATACTATAACTAAGAAGGTTTTGATTAAATTAAGTTGATTTATATTCAGGAATGGTATCGATTTGCATGTATGACTGTTTTGTTATTTCTAAGCAATATTTGTATCCTCAGAATGCTACCAAGATTTTGTTTTCGTTTCAAAACCTCAATGTTAGAGCACATGGTGTTTTGCATACTGTTGCACTTTGACTCTAAAAAATTTTTTTTCAAAAAAGTCAAAATGGATTTTCATACGAATTGAATGAATCATTTTATTATGGGATGATATTAATGGTTGTGAAATGATTAAAATCTTTTTCCAATAGATGTGTTTTATAATTGCAAGTATCCATATTAGATTTTATTCTTTTATATTATTCCATTTATAGAAAAGAACAAAAAAATAACCACACACACAAAGTCTGATGCTTGCCTTCAACTGGGACCAACAAATTAGATCGTATTTAATGTTGATATAATTAAATTTTAAATTATATGAACAGTGTTTGGTTCTTAAAAAGGAATCATTTTTATGCTTCTCAATTATTTTTAATGGCTGTGAAATTTCATAATTTTACAATCAAATAATGATTTTTGTGATCACATTGCTGATCTTCTTTGTTGTTACTATGTTATATTGGAGATGACTGCTGATTAACCATAACTCTGCGTGCACATTGTGATGGGAAATATTAAATATTCTGCAATATTGGCATCTGTCCTACATCGGCAGCGTTTATCATTTACTTTTCCTTCCAAAATTATCTTTGTAGACTGCTGTGACTTATGCCATTGCCTTTTTCTTCCTCTTACAATACATCTTTATTGTTTTGAAATTTTTTAAGAAGAATTTAAGAGTTGTATTCTTTTTTGTCAAGGTATTAAACACATTCTTCTATATGTCTACATCTTAAAAGCCCTCCTTAAAAGGTCTTCTTTTCAGTGCAGTAGTTAGTAACCAAGTTTTCCTATTTTTAATTACAACACTGTGTTAGTCTCAATACAATACTATCCTAGTTTGCTGTCTACGGACAAAGCAAAATTAATGAGTAGTCGTGTCGTTTCAATAACCTTTCTTTTGGCTATACCATCTTATGACCTCTTTTTCCCAATGCCTAAGTTAAACATCCGGTACTCCTAAGTACTAAATGCTAATACATTCTTATTGCCTTGTTATTGTTATGGAATTTTTGGATTTTACTTGTATTTTAACTGATTAACTCTGATGAGCCGCACACAGGTGTTTTTTCATTTAGTATAAACTTGAATTGAATTGCGGAGTTAATGAGTTCAAAGTGATCTAGCACTTTTTTTTTTTAATCTATGTGGGAAATTGATGTTCTAGATTTTTATGTAGGGTAGGTTGCATCTTTTTTTTACACTAAACAGGCAAACTTACAACACTTTACAATGATTTTCATGCCATTATTTATTAAATATGGATTAAACTTATTTACTCTCCTTTTAATCCCTTAAAAAAAAAAAACAATTTAAAAACAAAATGATTTTTAAGTTTTATAATTCAAAATTTTCTATTGCATGCATCTAGATCTTAGTCTGATGTGTATACATGCCTATAGATGTTTATGTATTTTTACATCATTTACCCAAAACATATACATTTTTACAAAGACCAACAGCGCCAATAAAAAATCAAAATATTTGTAAGTTAAAAAATGTTATGATAAACGTCAAAATCAAAATTTCTCTTTCAAATGAATTATCAGGGCTCTTTAAATTTGCTGGCTGCAGAACTACAGTATTAAACAATGAGCATAATTATTGAAAGGTATGGTGTTCGTGTATTCATGTTATTAATTGATGACAAGATCAAAACCTTTTTGTCATAGGTGAAAAAAATTGTTGTGATTTTCATGCACAAAAAATAATTATTTAAGAAATCTATTCTATGTCTACAACTGCTGATATAATTGATATACACAATGTATTAGGCAAATTCTTTATACATTGTTTATGTATTCATGATGATCAAAACTATTGTCTCTGTGATAGAACTGTAAAGTTGCATCAAATTTATATATAAATATAATTATGTATTATTTTCAACTTTTCAAGTCGAAAATGTCTGTTGAGTTCGTAAAATGCCTTGTTAGCTGTGGTTGTATTCAGATTTCTCTGAATCAATAAATTTACACATTTAACGTGAAAATGATTACATCTTGAAATTGATTCTTCAAATGTATGTGTTTTCGGTTATTTCTTATATATTGTCTTTTTGTTAAAATATTTTAGGCTCAAAGAATTGAAAATAAAAAAGTAGATGGAAGGTGCATAAGAACTATTGAAATCTTCTCCTTAAAAATTCAGACAAATTAGCATAGTAAAAAATATTTGCTTTTTCCAAAAATGGGCAAATGGCTTGTATAAGTGTCATTCTCTTTAGGCTCTTTTCTCTCAGCAATGCTTAGAAAACATCCATGCGTCTCATACATTTTGGATTTAATTTTTAAAATGCAGTTAGTTCTGACTGAAATAGATAAGGAAAATAACAGACAATGGAATGTGCAGATAGGCATGTAGGCCTACCTACATGTAAGTTGGCATGCCACTAAAAATGCTTACACTCCATATTCTGAATGCTTAAAACTTGCAGTTGCTAAATAAGCTTAAGTGGTGCATTATTACTTCCAAATTAGCACTTCTCTTTGCGGAAAGACAGTAAAGATACAGGATATATAGGCCTAATATTACATTTGTCATGCTTGCTTTCTGCTTCAGTCGTGTTTACTTACTTTCTGCTTCAGTCGTGTTTACTGTTACTTTCACAGCCATCTTTAGAGTCTCCTCAATCAGAATCCATTGGCTGTTACCATTGAGATGTTATACCACCCGACCAATAGGCCTACTACAAAAAAAAAAACAACAACAAACAAACAAAACGAAAAAAAAAAATTAGTCTCCTGCGTTGTTTTTGTTGTTTTTTTTACAATTGTTTACCGACAATCCTAATTAATTAAGATTTAACTTTCTATTATAGTATTCTGTTTATATGAATAGATACGTAATAGTTGGTGTGATAGATAAATAGATTGATATAGAGAGACAGTACCTGTATGAAAGAGAGAAAGAGAGAGAGAGAGAGAGAGAGAGAGAGAGAGAGAAAGAGAGAGTGTATGAGAGAGAGAGAAAGAGAGAGAGAGAGAGAGAGAGAGAGAGAGAGAGAGAGAGAGAGAGAGAGAGAGAGAGAGAGAGAGAGAGAGAGAGACGTAATAGTTGGTGTGATAGAGAAATAGATTGATATAAACAGACAGTGCCTGTATGTATATATGAAAGAGAGAAAGAGAGAGATATTACATAGGCCTATTTTATTAACCTTGCGCAGACATAGTTTAGAACATGCTATTATAACTGGTAAATTGAACGGAAAGAAAGCGAGATGAAGACAGAGAGAAAAGATCTGGGACAGTGGGATGGTCTAGGGATATGGAAGCTAAGTGATCCATGTTGTGAAATGCCAGGAGAGAGAGATGTGTGGGGATGGGTCACCAACGCCATTCGGCACGGCACTACAAGAATTAATGAAAAGAGAATCGATACATTTTTACTACGTTTTCTACGACAAGTGTGTACAAAACATAACACATAAAATGATACGAAACAGTAAATATCCGCATGTGCTACTTTCGGTTTCTTTTACTTTCATCATGTTTCATGGGTGAGATACATGTACCAGTAGACGAAGATATCTAAGGTATCTTGAATTCAAGATCGGATCGAAGTTTTGCTGTTTCCAAAGGCATTTAAAATATTTAGCATATTAACTTCACCGCAAAGTTTAAATCTAATCTCTCAAAGATGGTCAGAAAAAAGATAGATAATCGCATCAGGCTAATGATTGAAAATGGCGTTGGTGCAAAACATCGGTCCATGTTTGTTATTGTTGGAGATCAAGGGAAGGATCAGGTAAGTCTTTATCTTCAATAGACAATTAAATCTAAAAGCTACAATTTCATGTTTTCCACGTAGATGGGCTTGGGGTGGTAGTGTTAATGTGATCTGCTCATACCCGATACTGAAGACAAACCAGACCACTCCCTCAGTCTACATTTTTTAGACTAGATTTAGATTATATTTTGTAATATTATATATGGATAGGTAGATAGATACAACCACAAAATCTAAGAGCTGAATAACTTTAACCTGTCAACCTGGTCATGCTATATCGCGGAAACAAAAGTCAAGTCAAGTTATAATGATCTCAACCAACCAGTAGGGAATTATACCACACTATCACAATTTAAAAGATACTTAAAGCACACCTAAAACTTTTAATACTGTAATATAAGTATGTTTTGTGTGTATGTTGTGTGAATATGCCCCATATTAATGTCATAGGTTTTAGCTGTAGGCTTCCTATTGTTTGAGAGATTTTTTGAAAAGAAAAATCTGATGCCATTCGAATAGAAACTTTCAATTCTTTAAACCTAGATTTATTTAAATTCTTTGCAGATTGCTTTTTAAACTTCAAATTACAATTTTTCTCAGGTTGTGATTTTGCACCATATGCTTAGTAAAGCAGAGCTTAAAGCTCGACCATCAGTCTTGTGGTGTTATAAAAAAGAACTGGGCTTTAGCAGGTGAGTTATACATGTTTTAAGTAATAGAAGTATGTTCAATGCTGGCAACCAATTAATAATCTCACACCTTTCTAAAGATTCTGTCACACTGACGTGAAGCAAAAGACAGTCAAGTACGGCGGAAAAAGTGTCTAAAATAAAAATTCAAATTGTTGATCACATTTGATATTAATAAAATTAAATAAAAAACAAACAATTAGATAGTTGGATGATTAAGTTGACATATTTTGAATTTTAAAATTCAAGTCACATTTTTTTTTAAATATATATTTAAGAGTAGTTTTCATATGCTAATAGAGAGGCCAACACAGTCCCTTTATAGACAAGAATTTCTTATGTCTTTGCGTAGATGGTGTGTTTCCCACCTGCATGTTTTCCAGTTTATTAAATAATGAATTTAGGGCTTTTGTTTATTTCTGTTTTTATTTTTTATTTTTTATTTTTTAATTTAAAGTCAAATGGCAACTATGTTTTATAATACTTTTTCTATTGGCAATAAAGAATTAAGAATGTTATGAATAACTTTTTACTTCCAGTCACCGAGGGAAACGCATGAAAGAATTGCAGAAAAAGATAAAGAGTGGAAAGCTGAATGTCAAAGAAGATGATCCTTTTGAACTGTTCATTTCCTCCACCAACATCCGCTACTGCTACTATGCAGACACTCACAAAATACTTGGCAACACCTATGGAATGTGCGTTTTACAAGTGAGTACATCAAGTTACAGATTCTAGCAAAGATTTAATCGATACATAATTCTATTTATGTAGTTCTTAAAGTGGGAGCTGTGAACAAAATCTTTTTTTTTTAACCTAGGAAATTGCTTGAATTCTGTGATGTTAAATTAAAAAGCTGCTAGTTCTTCCGTTTTTTATACACATACTAGGATTTGACATAAGACCTGTTTCTGCTGTTTATATTATTTGCAAATGTTGACCAATAAGGAAGGTTACAATTTCCACAGTTGGTAGTCTTTATTATCTCAGAAAAACAGTTGATTTTTTTTCTACTGTGTTTTGTAAAAATAGTAGCTGGGGTTAATTTGTCTCCCCTAATGTTTGTGAAGAATATAGTTATGTATTTTCTATAATTTCATTTCTTTGATAATTATGTTTGACTCCGCTCCAATTATCACTTTTATCTGTTAGAGATGTTGATATTTAAGAACAAAGACTGTTTTGCTTGGTTATTTCACTCAAAGTTTTATAAAAGTATCAACTTTTGATAGGAGATGGAGACTTTTCAGGTTCTTTTGAAGATTTAAGAACACTATAAATTGATACAATTTCAAATATTGTTTGAATTTATTGAAATTTGAACCATTCTACTCGTTATACTCCTTAACACACTCACTTTGCCCTGTTAATTCTATCATCTCATCTTCTTGTAAGGATTTTGAAGCCCTGACACCGAACTTGCTAGCCAGAACCATTGAAACTGTGGAAGGTGGGGGCATCATTGTCATCCTCCTGAGGACAGTGTCGTCACTAAAACAGCTCTTTGCAATGTCCATGGTGAGTTATAAATACTTTTAGTACCTGGCAGCTTGTAAGAATTAAATTATAGCATGAATGATCTATGTAGCATTTTGTAAAAGATGTCAAAATGTGTATCTTACTAGTGAGTTATCAATGCTTTTTAATACCTGGCAGCTAGTGCTAGTTATAATTACATTATAGCATGAATGATTTTGTAGCATTTTGTATAAGATGTCAAAAGGTATAGATCTTACTGGTGGGTTATCAATACTTTTAATACCTGCCAGCTTGTTAGAATTAAATTATAGCATGAATGATGTATGTAGTATTTTGTGTAAGATGTCAAAATGTGTATCTTACTGGTGGGTTATCAATGCTTTTTAATACCTGGCGGCTCGTTAGAATTAAATCATAGCATGAATGGTTTATGTAGTATTTTATATAAGATTTCAAAATGTATCTTTAAAAAATGTAAACAAATATTATTGACATTAGGCACTGAGAACACATACTTATTTTCCAATATGTTATATTTCTACATATGTTATATACCACTATATATGCTCTCTATTTAAAAGATAATTTTAAATTCCAGAACCTTAGCATTTATAAATGAAATTTAGTCAAAATACTATTTATTTGTAGGTGTATTTTTATGAGGTCAAACTTTTGGGAGAAAAGAGTAAATAAGAATAGATAGCATTCTTCTGTGTCATAGAAGGATATTTGGTTTCTGATAAATCTTTTTATGAGACACAATGATCTCCATGATACTTTTTTAAATACATTAAAAAAATTGGGCCTTTCTCATACCTTCTTTTATATTACTAGTTTATTAAATAACATTATTCATGTGTTTTCCAGGATGTTCACTCAAGGTTCAGAACAGAGGCCCACCAAGATGTTGTTGGACGTTTCAACGAAAGGTAATCATCTGGATCTCTAGGCAATTAGAATATAATCAAAATAAATAGACTTCATTGTTCTCAGGCCTATTGAAAATTTTTTTTATCAGTATGTTTGTGAGAAAGACCTTTGCCACCATTGTATACTCAATCAGTTAAAAAAACATTGATGTTTTTGTTTGTTTGGTTTGTAAAAAAAACAACAAACAACATCCCAGTAGTTACCTTTAAAAAAAAAATCTACTTGGCCCATGTTTCAAATTTAACAAGATTACTGCTCGAATTTGATTAGCCAACTTTGTCAGTAAATTCAATTTAATTTGTCAAAATCTTTTTCTTTTTACTCTTCTTAGACTAAACAGTGATGCCAATTGGCTGCAAATTTACAGTTTGTTAGTATTACAAAAAAATGTCAGGTTAGGTTTCGGTAAAGGTCTGTGAAAACTTTCTTTTGTGATTCAATATGCAATTACCATTGTAACTTTTTTCTGTTTGCCTTTCCTAGGTTCATCTTGTCTTTGGCCTCGTGTGAGAACTGTGTTGTGGTTGATGATCAACTCCACCTGATACCCATATCGAGTCACGCACTGGCCATTCAAGCAGCTCCATCGAAATCCTTGGTTGGTTGTGTGTAGTTTTGTGTGGCCCTCTTGATTTATCTAAAAAATTTTTTTTCAATGTTCTTTTCAGTGTGATGCCCTGATTTCTTTCTTTCTCTCTTTTTTTTCAATGAATATTTAATCACATTCTTGAAGAGTTTCAGCAATGTTTTTTTTTTTTATTATAGCACTAGAATGGAAAATGAATTGTTTTGTAAATTGGAAAGTGACATTGCAAACACCTTTGTTAAATAAATGTTCAATCTTTGGGCTGTTTGTTTATAGTCTGTTAAACCCTCTAAAGCTTTGAATAAACTTTATGAGGAGAAAGAAGAGAGAAAAAACTCCAACTAACTCGGGCATAGATCATATTAGATAATCTTTCTAATAATAATTATTCATTTCTATTGTGTATGAGAACTAATAATAATAATACATAGTTTTTCTATCGCGCATAACCACTACACAAAGGTCGTGCTCTATGCGCATAACATTATTAAACTTAGAAATAAAAACCTTAGTACTCAACAGTTTTTTTGATAAATGTTTTCTCCACCCCAGGACCAAACCGTGTCACCTCAGGATGCAGAGCTTGAGGATTTGAAGAAGTCGATTCAAGAGATGGATGTCACCACGGGAAAAATTATCAAGCTTTGCCGCACCCTAGATCAAGTGAGCCATTTACGTAGACAATCTTCTGTTTTAATGGCCTAAAGTTTTAGCTCTGTTATGTGTATTTCAGTGACAAATAAAACTATATATCAGCCTCTTTAGGAAGAATTTAACGTCAGAATAAGGCGCTACAGGCGCTCCTTTTTTGGCTTCTTATGATTTAAGACGCACAACTTGGGGTATTTTTGAAAAGTGATAGATGATTGAAACTTGTTTGTGTTTATTGTTTTTAAATAGAAGGTGTGCAGATCATTGCAAAGATGTGCTGGCACAAGCATATGTTCTTAACATGTGTGGAGCGTGATTAGGAAAGGTTAAACAGATTAGAACCTCAGATGTTATGTCTAGAGATGTGAAATCAATTTTATTGTGTATAGTAAAGTATGTAAAAGTAACTCATCAGTCTTTACAGGGAAGAATTTCATGCTAGGGGAGGTTTTTACAGGGGAAAGTAGCTAAAGGCCAAAAGAAGAGAAGAGAGAGTTTGTGAGGTTTCATTTCTCCACAACAGTAAAAAAAAAATGTTGGCTGGTCACAGTTCAGTAAAAGACATCCAATGATTATGTTTTGTGATTCAATTCTGCAGCTCTACTCAAAAAGGTTCAGGTAAAAAAATAAGGATCCAGGTAGCATCATTAACACTATTGGTTGCATGTGAACATATAACATATATATACCTCTCTTCCACCAGGGCCATGGATTCATCAAGTTTGTGGATGCTATTGTGGAGAAGCACCGTGGTCATGATCATATAACATATATATACCTCTCTTCCACCAGGGCCATGGCTTCCTCAAGTTTGTGGATGCTATTGTTGAGAAGACTCTGAGAAGCACCGTGGTCATGATCATATAATATATATATACCTCTCTTCCACCAGGGCCATGGCTTCCTCAAGTTTGTGGATGCTATTGTTGAGAAGACTCTGAGAAGCACCGTGGTCATGATCATATAATATATATATACCTCTCTTCCACCAGGGCCATGGCTTCCTCAAGTTTGTGGATGCTATTGTTGAGAAGACTCTGAGAAGCACCGTGGTCATGATCATATAACATATATATATACCTCTCTTCCACCAGGGCCATGGCTTCCTCAAGTTTGTGGATGCTATTGTTGAGAAGACTCTGAGAAGCACCGTGGTTATGACGGCTGCCAGGGGTCGGGGAAAGTCGGCCGCCTTGGGCTTGGCCATGGCTGCGTCTGTGGGGTTTGGGTAAGTGGGTGATGTTTTTTCAATGTATGTGGTATCTCTATGTTATTATTAAATGCAATCGGATTGTAGATTTGTATTTTAACTGTTTAATTCCGCTGGGCTGCTCACAGCGGCTCGCCATGTTTGTTTCTTGGTCTAAATATGGATTAAATTGTGGAGTTAATCAGTTAAGGTTAAATCAGATGTAGGATTATCGTAACTATTTTTTTTGCCCTGTTTTTTATAATACTTTGACTTAATTCAATCTGTTGGCACACCTTTTTTTGTGCTCTTTTTTCGTATGAGTGCCTGTATCTTTATAGATTGATAGTCTCTACCAGATTATATAATGTCCAAGAGCTTTCGTAAGTATGATTAACGTGTGAACAGTGATGGCAAAGAAGATAGCCCACGACCTGAATAATGCTCAAGATTAAAGCTTGAAAAATTTCAGCCCTGATTGATGAATACAAAATTCAGATATGCTTTTCTATGATGTTACTTATATTTTATTTTAATTTTTTTTTTTTTCTTTTATTCACAAGCATGCTCATTTGTATCTTCTTTCTTCCTTTCTTTTTTTTTTTAAATTTTTTTTTACCCCTCAGGTATTCCAACATATTTGTCACGGCTCCAAGTCCTGAGAATCTGAAGACTTTGTTTGAATTTATTTTCAAGGGATTTGATGCCCTTGACTACCAGGTAGGTACTGACCAGGTAGGTACTGAGTGTTAGTGTTACTTTTTTGTTTTTTAAACCAAATTAAGAGTTTTACAATGACCATTATTTGTGGATGTTGGCTTTGTTTTTATTTCTGTTGTAACTCGTACAATTTGGAGTTATTGTGAAAAGATTTTTTTTTAATTGTTTTCTTTTTTTTTCTATTAAGAGATTATTTTTTATGTTTCTTGAAGATAAAGCTGCAGTGATCTTTGACACAAACCATAATTTTTGTTCTTTAAGGGAAAGCTTTCTGTAAATTTTACAGATGAAAAAAAATTAAAATATTGATGATGCTACATTTTCACCTTCCATAACTTGTAGACTCACTCATGTAAAGAAATCGCCTTTATGAAATTGATTTTGCCAGGAACACATTGATTATGAGATCATACAGTCAACAAACCCTGATTTCAATCATACAGTCAACAAACCCTGATTTCAACAAAGCAGTTGTGCGTGTCAACATTTTCAGAGATCATCGGCAGACAATTCAGGTATGTAATGTCCCAACATAAATACCAACAATTGTTTTTGTTTTCAAACTTTATTGTATTGTGCCCATAAGACACATATCGTTCAACGAACAATTGTCCATACTGTTGTATTGTAATTTGTGGACATCATAGTCAAATCAAGAGGATTTGGGTATGAATCCTGTGTTGGAAAGGCACCTTTTAGAACCTCTTAAAATTATTTCATAGCTTATTTACCGATCTCACAAGAATGATAAGTCAGAACTCAAGGAGTGCAAGGTTTTGTCAGAATGCTAGGATGACACGGTATTTCCAAGTGCTATTTCTTTATGTGGTTAGAAAGGTATGTTTCTAGGTAATCGGGAACTTAACTAATTGCTCTGATCATTTATATAGAAAAAATGTTCTAATTTATATTCATGTATTGATATCTTTTTTTTTTCATGTATTGATACTTTTTTTTTCATGTATTAATATTACTTTTTTCTTTCATGTATTGATATTAATTTATTTTTCTTCATGTATTGATATAACTTTTTTTTTCATGTATTGATATTACTTTTTAACATGTTTTTTATCCCAGTATATCCACCCAAGCGACTCCCACAAACTGGGTCAGGCCGAGCTGGTGTGTATTGATGAAGCTGCCGCAATCCCGTTGCCTCTGGTGAAGAATCTGCTTGGCCCCTACCTGGTCTTCATGTCCTCCACAATCAACGGGTAAAACTTTATAACTTATACCTTTTGAACGATTATCTCAAATTGAAAGTGCCGTAGGTTGGTCCCTTGGGTTGATTTAACGTCCAACAGCAGCACTATATAGGCTATCTTGTGGATGGGCCCCAAGACGAACGTCTGACAATTTTTTTTATGTGCTGCCACACACAAAACAGGGCCGGGATACCATGACTTCTGTCTCAGCCGGTCACATTATACTGACACAGACCCAACCAGTAGGGAACGCAGCAGCCAGGATTCGAACTCAGGACCTTTTGCGCCGGAAGCCGATCTTTTACCCCTGGACCACCGCGCCCCCCGAAGGTGCCGTGTGACGTTGTTAAAAGATCAAGAAAAATCTCAAGTGAAAACTTTGAATCTTTGAACCATGCAGTGGAATGTGCTTAAAATAAACTTCTTTCACGTTTGAAATTCCCTTTTTATTTACTTTGCATTTGCAAAATGCTGATTAAAATAGTCGTTTAGGCTGTCCCGGTTTTTCCGGATCTCCGGTTTTAAAAGTGGTCACAAAACTTCAAGTCTTCAGGAAAAGAGAAAATATAAATCTGAGGGTGACATGACAATTACTAAGTTTGGTATTTTCCTCATAATAATATTTTTTAATCTCTGTCATATAACAATACATATTGAAGATATATAATTATTTAAGTTGTTTGATTAGTTTGTGGTAAGAAAAAGTTACGGATTTTTTTCAGCCTCTGGTTCCAGCCTTGTTTAGCGTAAGCACATCTTTACTGTATATAAATATCTCTATTTAAAATTTAATTTTATGTGTTGTTTTTTTTTGCAACCAGGTATGAAGGCACTGGGAGGTCTCTGTCTCTGAAGCTGGTTCAGCAGCTGCGTCAACAGTCGAGCACTTTTGGGGGGAGCGTGAAGGAGGCCCGACTGGCAGCAAATATGGCCAAGCAAGGGGCAGACAACTCAGCCTCCTCTGGTAAGGGATGTGTAATTTTTTTTAAATTTTTTTTAAATTTATCTGTAGGCATTGTGATTTCATAAGAGTTGTGTAAATTGGTTGGGCTTCATGAGCTCTTGTTTCAGAGAATTGTCAGACGTCTTCTTGGGACCGGTCCACAATATAGCCTATATAATGCTGATGTTGGACGTTAAAACCAACTCAAACTCAAACTCAAACTCTGTTTCAGAGGTTTTGGTTAGCTGATCAAGGAAAAGCATCGGCAGACAAGTCATTAAAACTTAACACAGATGGCTCAAATTGAAAAATATTTACTATAATAATGACACTATGGGTTTGTTCTGCTTGTTGAAAATCACTGATGTCTTCCAACAATGTGTCTATTGTTAGTGTAAGTGGTTGGCTGAGGCGGAATTCCTGTTATCTCCGCGCTGTCTCTGTAAGGAAGCTCATAAAATCATTGGATGTAATCTTGGGACCTGTGCACCATGTGGACTAGTTTCTGACAATGGAAATTAGGAAACTAACAAAGCAAACCAAAATTGTAGTATATATATATACCTTGATATAAATTAAAAGACAAAAATATCCTTTTGGTTCAATTTTTGCAGTTAAATAATTTCTTCTTCCACCTTTTTTTTTCTTTTTCCTTCAGGTCGAGTCCTCCACGAAGTCACTCTGAACGAATCGATCAGATATGCTAACGGGGACCCGGTAGAGTCGTGGCTGAATCGCTTGCTGTGTCTGGACGCGAGTGCCGTGCCACGATCGGTGACGGGCTGCCCACTCCCCGCGACGTGCCAGCTGTATTACGTCAACAGGGACACTCTCTTCTCGTATCATCCCGTCTCGGAAAAGTTCCTGCACAGGATTATGGCCCTCTATGTGTCTTCTCACTACAAGGTGTGGATCGGTAGTTTTTGGTACAGTAAATACTAGGTACCAAGTACCAACTGAAATGTTTAGTTCCTGTTGTTTGTTTTTTTGTTATTTATTAAATGTATTATTTTGCATTATGGTGATTTCAGTGTGTATTCTCATTAAAAATAAATTTTTAAAAATTTAATTCAATATAGGTGCATTGTGGTTTTTTAATGTTGTTTCATGATTTAATTTTAATTGGATAATTTTATTCATTCAAAAAATGTAATCTTGTATGCTATTTATAGTTTTTTTTTTTTTACTGAAATAAATTTATTATTTTTGCAGCTACACACACCAAATTTGATCAGCAATGCCAATTTACTGTAAATGTATGTTTCAATAAAATATATTTATATGGTATGACATTGATTTTTATATTCTTTGCAAAAGTCCCATTGTACCCAAGAAAGTTTAATATATATTATTTTTAATTGGCCCCATTTGCCATCACTGTCTTATCTTTTTTAGATCAACATTCTCAATCTATTGGATTCTGCTTTGATATCTTCATTTATACTGCTTTCTAAAAAAAAAACAACCTACATTATGTTGTCCCCTGAAAAAGAAAAAAAAATTTAAAGATGCAGGTCCGAGGCATTTTTAAAAAATATTTGTTCTTTACCCGTGGCCAGAATTCGCCCAATGACCTTCAACTTCTGTCAGACGCCCCAGCCCATCACATCTTTGTCCTTCTGGGACCCGTGCAGGCATCTCAGGGGGATCTTCCGGAGGTGCTGTGTGTGCTACAGGTAAGATACAGGCTAGTGTATTGGTTTGTCTCCTCAATGGGTCAGCTCATTGTGGGGTTAGTTAGAGTGTAGATTTTGCAAATGGTGACATTCTCTCAAAGTGTGATATTTTTTTCCAGCCTGTGAAATTAATCTTATTGTAAACATT
The DNA here is from genome assembly GCA_003991915.1 of Elysia chlorotica. Classification (NCBI taxonomy): domain Eukaryota; kingdom Metazoa; phylum Mollusca; class Gastropoda; family Plakobranchidae; genus Elysia; species Elysia chlorotica. Next base: position 43,251 of record RQTK01000502.1, read on the forward strand.
CTGGTGCCCTGCATATGACGGACTTGGATTTGCTGATTTTGTTTTAGTGTTATCATGATTTTTTTTTTCTCTATAAAAATATTTGAAAATATATATTTTGGTGGCTTTCCTTATACTGTTACCATCCATGTGACTTGTTTGTGTTGATGCTGTTGATGGAGTAGTAGATGAACAAATAAGTTGACAAAATGGCACTAACAACATTCTGCCCCAATCTCTAAGTCCCTTTGTCCCATCCCTTTATTAACCTAAACCAGGTTTGCTGTGAGGGTGAAATCTCCGAATTCACCATTATCAACAGCCACATGACATTTTTGTGTTCATGTTTTTATTATGACTCATTTGAGAGTATTAGATGAATTAATAAAAAGAAAATGTGCAAAACAGCAGTTGAAATTTTAATAACAGGCTCAAATGACCTCTACTCCAAAGTGTTTTTTTTTTTTTTCAAAACCAGGTTTGCTTTGAGGGAGAAATCTCCAAGTCCACCATCATCAACAGCCTTCAGCGAGGCAAGCGCGCTTCGGGCGATCTGATTCCATGGACCGTCTCACAACAGGTTGGATTACTTTGGAGAAACTTTTTACTATAGTGGGGTTATATAGAAAGAAACTTGCTGACCACCTTGAAGAGGCTTTTTACTATAGTGGCGTGATATAGAAAGAAACTTGATGATTGTTAGAGAATTTCTTTTCACATGTCAATGTTAGAGAATTTCTCTTCAGATGTCATTTGGGTCTCACAACAGGTTGGAATACTTTGGAGAATTTTTTTTTGCTATAGTGGCGTGTTATAGAGAGAAACTTGATGGCTGCTAGTGTTAGAGAGTTTCTTTTCACATGTTAATTGGGTCTCATAACAAGGTTGAAATACCTCGGAGAAGTTTTTACTATAGTGGCGTGATATAGAAAAAAACTTGATGACTGTTAGAGAATTTCTTTTCACATGTCAATGTTAGAGAATTTCTTTTCACATGTTAATGTTAGAGAATTTTTTTTCACGTGTCAATGTTAGAGAATTTCTTTGCATGTGTCAATGTTAGAGAATTTCTTTGCACATGTCAATGTGAGAGAAATTCTTTTCACATGTTAACTGGTTTGCATAATTTTAATAATATTGCGAAAACTAAACTAGTACTGGTACTAGTAAAGTGTGGTAAAGAAAGTAATCGCAGCCTACCTTTTGCTATGGGTCCCTTTTTTGCAAGTCATCTAATGCAATTTGAGGAAAAAAAATAAGGAACGTTATTAGTTCTCTGTCAAAGAAAACTCTGCTTTTAAACCAATACAATGTGTTCTTCATATCATAGGCTCATCAAATGCAGATTTTACTATAGTGGCGTGATATAGAAAGAAACTTGATGACTACCTTGAAGAAACTTTTACTATAGTGGCGTGATATAGAAAGAAACTTGATGACTGTTAGAGAATTTCTTTGCACATGTCAATGTTAGAGAATTTCTTTGCACATGTCAATGTTAGAGAATTTCTTTTCACATGTCAATTGGGTCTCACATCAGGTTGGAACACCTTGGAGAGGCTTTTTACTGTAGTGGCCTGATATAGAAAGAAACTTGCTGACTGTTAGAGAGTTTTTTTTTCACATGTTAATTGGTTTGCATAATATTAATAATATTGCAATAATATTACCTGGGGTAGAACACCGGCTTTCGACGCACAAAAGATCCGTAGTTCGAACCCTGGCGATTTCGCTCCCTTCTGGTTGAGTGGATGTCAGTATAATGTGACCGGCTGAGACAGGAGACATAGCATCCCCGCCCTGCCTCGTGTGTGGCAGCACATAATATAGCCTATGTGGTGCTTATGTTGGACGTTAAACCAACTCAACTCAACTCAAATCTGGTCAGATGAGGCATACCAAGTAAATCTGTTTCCATGCTAATCATTGTAGGGAAAGCATCTCACACAACACAATGGTTGATGAACTCAAACCTGCTATTGTGAAACTGAAAGGTTCCTGAACTCAAACAAACCTTTTATTATGAAACGAAACTATAATTACCAATGCTGTTTTTGTCTTTACCAGTTCCAAGACCAAGACTTTCCAGGTTTATCAGGAGCCAGGGTTGTCAGGATCGCAACACACCCGGACTATCAAGGGGTCAGTTTGCTCGTCTATTTGTAACATACAAAAATGGATGTTTTTTTGTTGTTTTTTTCAACATAAACTTGTATCTTGTTATGTTTTTACTTTTTGTTTATGGACTTGGAACAGTAAAAAAGACCATGCTTTTCAGAATGACATATATTTTTTAATGTCGGATACCTCTAGTTTTGATGATGATGATGATGATGTTGGTTGTTTAGGGTCAAAGATGACCATGACCTTGTTCTAGATTCATAGGCGGTGGATACGAAGATGACTGACAAGTCCATTGCGGGTCCTGAAGGGTCGTCCGCAAGTAGGGCACAAGAAGGTAGTGGCAGTTTTAATTGGTGACAAGATTGCACAGTCCCATGAGCTTTTATAGCCTTTACTTTTTGGGTGTTTAATTTGTTTGTTGTTGTTGTTGGTTTGTGTGTCCTTCATGTATCATAAAGCCTATCACAACTAAAGTCTGCCACCCACACCCACCTCAACTCTTTCCCTTCATTTTTTTATTCCTAATGGATATGTTTTTCTCTTTACAGATGGGTTATGGCACTTGCGCGCTTTCACAGTTGCAGCAATACTTTGAGGGAAAGTTCCCAAACTTGAAGGAGAATTCAGCTAATGGGGGAGATGATGATGATGAAGATAATGATGGTGATGGAGAGGCAAAGCAGGTGGATGATGAGGTAGGGTATGATGTAGTTGAGTGGTTTTTAGCTTTTAGCCGCTCTTAGATACCCGCTTGGCTTTACTTAAAAGTCTTTGATTATCACTCTTTTTAAGAAAATTATTATTAATAGATTTTTGTAATAGGATATATAGACCTAGGAATGTTTTTATCAAGCTTGAGTACCTGTTCTTGCGAGCAGGTGAAAAACAGTGGAATAGTCTGTAAGCCAACTCTTTTTAAAAAGGAAACTTTGTGTCCTGGGGTAGAATGCACAAACATGACGTAGCTGAAGTCTCGTCGTATCCTACTTTGGAAAACACATTATACTGCGGAAAAGACCAACTAGAAAGGACATATAAATTCTTCATCATCTCATAAAGCCTAAGGGTGCAGGCTCAAGTGGCTGCTGGCTAGGAAAAGTAAAGTAAAGGAAGTCTCGTCGTAAGCCTTCTTATTCATATATTGTAACAAGACGTACAATGCACAAACAAGACATAGCCAGATGTCATTAAACATACATAAGTTCATTCATCCACTACATTTCAATGTTGGTCTTTGAAAATCTCTCTCTATCTACAGGACCTTGACCTTCTAAGTGAGCACATTGTACCGAGGAAACACTTACCTCCCCTGCTCGTCAAGCTGACAGAACGACGCCCGGAGAGCCTCGACTATCTTGGAACGTCCTACGGTCTAACCTCAGACCTGTACAGGTGGGAAACGTTTTATTTCTACACATTTATTTATAACAGTTATTTGTGTATAACCTTGAGAGCCTTTTATTACATTTCTATGCAATTTTTTTTTTTTAAGTCATTTTAGGGAGTTGTGTATGTAAATGTTTCTATTGAACACTTTGGTGATTATGCTTAAAATGTTGTTAAGCACTTTGAGATTTGTGAAGGGAAAGCGCTCAATAAATAAATATTATTATTATTATTATTATTAGGTAGTTTTGTTTCCAAAAGCTGTGAATTTACATAAAGTTTGAAGTCATCAGGGCATACTCTGCATTTCCAATGAAATAGCAAAGTAGGAATTGAGTATGAAAATTAGAAACTCTTAGAAAAAAGTGCCCAACGTTTTTTGCTTATATCAAATAAATTCACATGGACAGGTGGGCACCATTTTATTTCTACACTAAGCAGTTTTGTTTTGAATAGCTGTGAATTTACATAAAGTTTGAAGTCATCAGGGCATATTCTGCATGTCCAATGAAATAGGAAAGTAGGAAATGAGTAGGAAAATTTAGAAATCTCATAAAATTTTTGTTTCTAAAAGCTGTGAATTTACATAGAGTTTGAAGTTATCAGGGGATATTCTGCGTGTCCAATGAAATAGGAAAGTAGGACATGAGTAGGGAAGCTTAGAAATCTCATAGAAAAAAGTGCTGTTTTTTGCCCATATTAGATAAATTCACATGGACAGTGAATATTTCTATAAATTTGATGATGAGATGTGAGAAAAGGTTGAGGAAGATCCTTCCAAAAAAGAGTATAGACAAGTAATAAAAATTAATGCAATGAAAAGAAATAGAGAAAAAAAAAGAAGTATTAGCAGTCACTTTTTTTTCTCAAGGCACCTTTCTTTTCCATGGTAAGATTTTTGTTGATCATAACAAAAATGTGAAGTATTGCTTACCACGCTGAATATTTGTCTTAATACCAATGTTTATATGTAATTATTTTGTTGTTGTTGTGCAATGTGGTCTTATTTTTCCTAGATAATTTAACAATAACATTTTATCTGGGAATTTACCATTATTTTTCTATTTGTCTCCAGATTCTGGAAAAAGGCTGGTTTTGCCCCTGTGTATCTCAGACAGACAGCGGTATGTTTAGACCCGACATACAAACTATCTAAAATGTATGAAGAAAAAAGAATTATCATAAAGTACTGTTGATGATGTTGATGTTTAGTTGGTTTAACGTCCAACATCAGCACTATATAGGCTATATCATAAAGTAGTGTAAGAAATATTTAGTTTAAAAGAAAAGAAATAGTTTTGAATGTAGATTCATTACCAAAATTTGTCAAATACACGCTTCCATTAAAGTAAAGCTACATTAGTTTTAACTTTAATATTTCAAAACTAAGGATCTGATGGAAGTGTCCTACAGATATTACTAGTTATCAAAGAAAATTAATTAAAAGTGTCCGCAGACTTTAATTTTACGACAAAGCTTTTTATTCACGCCATAGAATATGCTTAAGATAAACCCTTTTAAAGGTAGACTTTAGCTTTATATAAACTGCATCCAACCGGCAAATTCCCTCTTTTTACTCTACAATCACTGTCAATTATATGGAATGCCTTAATATAAACATGGGATGAAATAGAAATGTTTACACATCCCCCAATAGTTTATCCTGAAAAAATTCCACTCTAGCTGATTCCTTCATAGAGGTAATGATTGTCAAATTGTTTCTCCTATTTGCCAGAACGAATTAACGGGAGAGCATTCTTGTATTATGTTGAAGACGTTGAACACATCCTCTGACCCTGAGAGACAGGCATGGCTGGGAGCTTTCTGGAAAGGTGAAATCTCTCTCACTCCTTTTACTCTGTCTTTCCACGATATAGCCTATAAGTTGCTGACGTTGGACGTTAAAACCCAACCAACTCTGTCTTTCTCTCTCTCTCTCTCTCTCTCTCTCTCTCTCTCTCTCTCTCTCTCTCTCTCTCTCTTTCTCTTTCTCTCCCTCTCACTCACTCATTCACATTCTCTTTCCACATTTTTTCATCCTGCAAGTCCCCTCCAAATAGTGTTATTTAGCTTGAATTATATACAAAATTTTGATAATTGTTAAAAAAAAAAATTATACTCCTTACAAAATGATACGACATACAGATATTTTACAAATCTAACAATTTAATGGTTTCAGTATGGAATAGTCTACAACTACTAAAAGGCACAGATTTAGCAAAGACGTTTAATAAGCTGTTAAAAATGCATTTGTTCCATCTCTTAGCTTAATTATACGAGGGGTGTTCACTATGTCCTTAGCTTGACCTTGAAGCAGTTGTACTAGAGTAAAGAAATTTTGTGGGTAGCTAGATCATCTATGTTGAACACGGTATGCAAAATTTTGGGAAAATCTGAATTTTTTTTCTGCACCTTTTAGCGCATCAAGTAAAACAACCCCTAGGAAGTTGTCATTTGTTGTTTACAAATTGTCTGCCATGGAGGCTGTTGAATATCGCTCTGTCATCAAATTCCTTCACTTAAAAGGACAAATCCCCACGGAAATTCATCAACAGATGGTAGAAGATTATGCTGAAAAGTGCCCTAACTACAGTACGGTGACTAATTGGGTGAGAAAGTTCACTGTGGCTTTTTGTCAGTGATGGATGAACCTCGCGAAGACCTCTCTCTCTCTCTCTCACATTCTCTTCTATATTTTTTTCATTCGGCTAGTCCTTTCTTTAAATAGTAATATCTTTCAATGTAATTTTTAAAATTTGCTCTTATCCTCTGTACTGAGCCTTTCATACGCAATATTTCACTTGTGAACGAATTTTAAAAGTGCCAGTAAAAAATAACTAAAAAAAAAGAAAGGGAAAAAAAGACTTATTTAGCTTGAAATTATATACAAAATTTTGATAATTGTTTTAAAAAAAGAAATTTATACTCCCCGCAGATGTTTTAAAAATCTAACAATTTAATGGTTTCAATATGGAATAGTCCACCATAACAACTAAAAGGCACAGATTTAGAGGCAATGTTTGAAAAGCTGTTAGAAATCCATTTGTTTCAGCTCTTAGCTTAAATATGTTTGCGAAATTATGTTCTTGTGTGAATTAATCCTTTTGGCTTTGTAATATCATTATGATTATATATATTTTTTGTCATGTTCTTATCATTTTATAAGACTAAATCATGAATCATTATTATTATTATTATCATTTTTCCCCCCTGCAGACTTCCGCAAACGGTTTGTGAATCTCCTGTCGTACCAGTTCAGAACATTCAAACCTGCAATGGCACTGAACATTCTTGAGAACAAAAACTTTAAAGATGACGAGTCCGGTGAGAATCACTCGTATTACCTTTGTAAAGTTTGGGCAGGGTGCTGGTGAGATTCTGGGGGCGCAGTGGTCCAGGGGTAGAACATCAGCTTCCGACGCAAAAGGTCCCGAGTTAGAATCCTGGCTGTTGCGTTCCCTAATGGTTGGGTCGGTGTCAGTATAATGTGACCGACTGAGACAGGAGTCATGGTATCCCCGCCCTGTCTCGTGTGTGGCAGCACATAAAATTGTCAGACGTTAGTCTTGGGGCTCGTCCACAATATAGTCTATATAGTGCTGATGTTGGACGTTAAACCAACTCAGACGTCCGTCTTGGGGTCCGTCCACAATATAGCCTATATAATGCTGATGTTGGACGTTAAACCAACTCAACTCAACTCAAGAAAATAACTAAAAATCTGTAGAAAGCATGGACATTCAAGATTTTAGAAAAGTTGCATATCTGTTTTTGGGGCATTATACCAATGAACCTGAATAGATACCTTACTTTAATTTTTTTTTTTTTTTTAAACAAGATGTGTGGCATTATTCATGGAATATAATTATGCCTGAAATTACGTTAAGTTAAGCAACCGACTCAACTCAACTCATCACCGTCCACCTCCAGGTCCAACCTTACTTTAAATTTTTTTTTTAAACAAGATGAGTGCCATTCTTAATAATTATGCCTGAAATTATGTTAAGTTAAACAACCGACTCAACTCAACTCATCACCTTCCACCTCCAGGTCCAACCTTACTTTAATTTTTTTTAAACAAAAATGTTAGATGATTGCTATTCTTAATAATTATGCCTGTTTTAAACAAAAATGTTAGATGATTGCTATTCTTAATAATTATGCCTGAAATTACTTCAAGTTAAACTTAACAACCAAATCAACCAAACTCAACCTTAAATTAAGCAACCAACTCAACTCAACTCACCTCAACCTCAAATTAAACAACCAACTCAACTCAACTCACCTCAACCTCAAATTAAACAACCAACTCAACCGAACTCACCTCAACCTCAAATTAAACAACCAACTCAACCGAACTCACCTCAACCTCAAATTAAACAACCAACTCAACTCAACTCACCTCAACCTCAAATTAAACAACCAACTCAACTCAACTCACCTCAACCTCAAATTAAACAACCAACTCAACTCAACTCACCTCAACCTCAAATTAAACAACCAACTCAACTCAACTCACCTCAACCTCAAATTAAACAACCAACTCAACTCAACTCACCTCAACCTCAAATTAAACAACCAACTCAACTCAACTCACCTCAACCTCAAATTAAACAACCAACTCAACCCAACTCACCTCAACCTCAAATTAAACAACCAACTCAACTCAACTCACCTCAACCTCAAGCCTGGAGCTGTACGCCAGCAACATGGCTGACTACCACCTGGTGGTGGACCTGCTGCCCTGCCTGGCACGGCTCTACTTCACCGAGCGACTCCAGGCTAGACAGTTACACCTCAGTCTGGTGCAGAAGGTGCGGTATTTCTGGGTTCTTGTTTATTTTTTATGTTTGTTGGTTGCTCTTGTTTCTAGTTTTTGAGATTTTTTTTTTTTGGGTCTCATCTTTTTTGTCCTAATATTGGGAAGGCTCTACTTCACCGGACAACTCCAGGCTAGACAGTTGCATCTCAGCCTGTTATTTTTTTTTTATGGTTATTGTTCTTGTTTTGATTTTTTTAGATTTTTTTTTTTTTTTTTGGTCTCATCTTCTTTGTCCTTATGTTGGGAAGGCTCTACTTCACTGATCGGCTTCAGGCTAGACAGTTGCATCTCAGCCTGGTGCAGAAGGTACGCTGTCTTCGTCTTCTTATTTATTTATTTATTATGTTTATTATGTTTGTTGGTTGTTCTTGTTTCTAGGGAGGGGGGGGGGGGGGGGTGTC
>RQTK01000502.1:68559-90415 GCA_003991915.1 Elysia chlorotica
TCTTCTTCTTCTTCTTCTTCATATTGTTGTTATTATTATTATTACTTCTAATGCAAATGAACAGAGCTTGCATCCTTATGCTATGGAAATCTCAAACGTATTCATTTTGTGGTGCCTTCCATTCCATCAAAATCTACTCTGTTCAGTATGCACAGATTCCTTGACAAACAAACCAGACTGGTCATGCTGGAGAAATTTGATCACAGGAGGTTACAGTGAGGATGTGGAGATCTATGCTCTCTGAAAGTGAAACTGCATAGGAATGTGACACAAAGTACTGATAACTGCCTCTTGATTTGAAGGGGGAAGGAAATTTGACCAAGTACTGATAATTGCCTCTTGATTCGAAGGGGGAAGGAAATTTGACCAAGTACTGATAATTCCCTCTTGATTTGAAGAGGGTAGGAAATTTGAACAAGTACCGATAATTCTCTCTTGATTTGAAGAGGGTAGGAAATTTGAACAAGTACCGATAATTCTCTCTTGATTTGAAGAGGGAAGGGAATTTGAACAAGTATAAATAATTCTCTCTTGATTTGAAGAGGGAAGGAAATTTGAACAAAGGTGGAGAAGTTATGGCCTTAGTCTGCCCTCATTAGCAAGATTATTTACTAAGGGATGAAGAATGTGGATGAATTTGGACACAATGGAAATGCTGAATCAAAACAAGTCTGTGTGTCTATGGAGTCCTCAGTGATAAAAGTATGAAATGGTCTTCTCAAAAACGCTTGTCTGGTACAGAAATTATTTTGACAGTAAAATGAATTTTTTTTTTCTGACTTGAAACTATATCAATGTCAAAACTTAAAGCAGCTATCTCAATAAATTGCTTTTGATTTGTGTACTATACATATGTTATTGTATTATGGATTTACTAAAGGAGAAAGAAAACAGTCTTTTAGTTTTATATAATAATTTAGAAATTAAATGTCTGTGCTTTTCCTAAGACACCTCTTGTATAAGACCTATTCTTTCTTGAAGAAAAGAAAATAGACGTTTTTAATTTTACTCTATAATTATCTTGGTGCTTTTGTATTGATGTTTCAACGCATAAGTATCAGTTTTTTAAACTACTTTAAGCATTGCTAATTACACTTTTAAGGCCAACATGCTGATTTTTTTGCACCAGTATACTTTTCTCCATTCTCTTTGAGTATGAAGATAGACTTACCAACCAATTCCAAGCTAGTGAGTTGAGTCATAGAACACAAATTACTTGTCAATAGTCATAAGGACGCTTAGTCGGTAGTGCTCTGGACCAAGGAGCAGAAGGATTGGGGTTTGAATCTCAACTGGTGCTCCCGTTTTGGATAAAATTCTCTGCAAAACCTTGGGAATGTCATTGTAAAGCTAATGTGAGATTCACTCACTCACTAACTATCCAGCATTGTTTGTACTAGAAATGTTTGTTTTGCCCACACTTCTTTCTGTACTATGGATTGGATAGACAATACATAATATATGTACTGTACACTTTTGAGGCACTGGTTAATTGTAATGTCAAAAATGCTGAATCAATGATGTGTTCATTGTAATTTTCTAACGAATCTTGATTGTTACTGTAAAAAAAGTACACAACGTTGGAAAATAAAGACATGATTTTCCTCTCACAAGATCTATAATATTTTCTCAATTGAACTACATGTAGATGTTTTTGTTTTATCTTTATAGGGGAGGGAAATGTTTTTTTGTTTTGTTTTTGTTTGTTTGATATGTTTTTTTTTTGTGTCAGTTGAATTGGAATACTGTCTGAACATAAAGTAGCCTGTTATTTTATTTGATTATAGTTTATAGTTATACAGTATTATTAAATACGGGGCTTTTTTTCCATACCTGTCTTTTTCCCCTCTTGGTTTACATGATAATAAAGTACATGTAACCATATCGCAATAATAGAGCTTTAATGGGCCCCAGTCTAGTAGTCAATAAAGTATAGCTAAGATTATTGGTGTTAAGTGAAGGAATCAGTAAATTGACTAATGTAACACTGTCATTGTTCTAAGATCAGGATTTTTTTAACATAAAGTTTTGTTGAATTAAATTTCTTAATGTTGAGCTCTAGTCTATACTTGCAGTAACGCGTCAGTACATTCAATAGAGCGTTTCAATGGTTTTTGCACATCAAGTGAGTTTACATGGGACTTATTGGCATGTCAATAGAAACGGGTAGTAGTAGTAGTAGTAGTAATAGTACCAGCAGCAGCAGCAGTAGTAGTAGTAGTAGTAGTAGTAGTAGTAGTAGTAGTAGTAGGGCCTACATGTAGTAGAAGCAGCAGCAGCACTGTTATTTTGAAGAAAAGCCAGACAAAGAGTAAAGTCTGTTTCTATTGACAAGGCAATATTCTACTACTACTACTACTACTACTACTACTACTACTACTACTACTACTACTACTACTACTACTACTACTACTACTACTACTACTACTACTACTACTACTACTACTACTACTACTACTACTACTACTACTACTACTACTACTACTACTACTACTACTACTACTACTACTACTACTACTACTACTACTACTACTACTACTACTACTACTACTACTACGGCTGCTGCTACTTCACATACTATTAATTTCGAGCGTTCCCTCGCCCAAAAAACAACTAACAACAAACAAAACAAATAGGCCTACCCCCCTCATCATAAAATTAATCTATTGCAGCTCTAAAATAAAAATAATAATAATAATAATAATAATAATAATAATAATAATAATAATAATAATAATAATAATAATAAAAAGAAATAAAATCAAGAGACGGATTTACATTATCCAACTGCAAGGTAGAAATGCTCATAACATTTTGTTAGCTGCTCTGAAGAGTAAATTCGCTCTTGGCAATAGACATAATTATAGACTTGTTTACTATATGAAATGCTCCTTCCCGAAATTATTTCGATGTATAAACACATTTTTTCTTCATTCTTTCATTTTTTCAAATCGTGGAAGTACAGACAGTTATGTAGGCACCGTCGAAAAGAATAAAAACTAGGGGCGGGTAACTTGTAAACAAATGTGGCCTAGAAAACATTAGGCTACTGTCTGCGTATGTAATCAACTACTGAGTGACAAAGTGTGTCAACCATCCAACCCAATCTTCAACTTCACACAGCAACTCATTCCAAGATAAGACTCAATTTCAATAAATTAGGAACTAAGAGCCGGGTTTTAAAATCAGTCAACAAAACCACTTTATCTATCCACTAAGACTTGAGATGAGAGGAGGAGTATGGGGGTGGAGGGGAGATGTGTAAATAGGGCTGCCTTTCTCTTCTCACTCATCTTCATCCATACAATGTAAGATAAATCGGGTGAGGGGAAAATAAAACGCAGAGGCAGGAATATATTCAGATTGTAATAAAGCTAATACTTATAGTTTAAAGCCTCTCCACATCTACCCATTGTTTGGCCGCTAGGGGGCCTCGCATGTCGTTGTACGATGATGAGATGATTGTGTTGATGACGATAGCGATAATTACTTCCTCCCTGCAAAACGAACAAAGAGAAAGGGAGGCTGAGTGCGTGTTTGGAGAACCCTCTAAAACTAAATCTGCTCTTTGCTGTTGCTTTCAGGTGAGTTTTAATGCGTTTTGTGATTACATTTTTTGAGATGATAATATTAACGATGATGAATTCGACGATTCAACAGCGCTTCACCTAGATCTAGATCTAGATTAGAGACCCAGTTCTAGCATCCTTGGCACATCTGTCGCTTGAGTGGCGACGGCCTTGGCTTGCCGAACTTATGCCTAGATCTAGGCATTTACTTCGTCCATGTCTTGTTTAGGGCAATATTAGCATTTTTTCGATTGCTTTTAATACAAAAAACAAACAAACAGAACAACAACAGGGGGAACTGATAAAACGATGTTTAGGTGGGTTCAAGTCTAGATCTAGACCTAAATTTAGCTATCTTTCTCGTCTCTTATTTCTTTGTAAAAGGGCAGCTACTCCCATTTTTAGAACACTTTTTGCGACCCAGCTTTTCCCCCTTTTACTTTAGTCTTGTGGGTGAAATACATAGCTAGACACTAAGACAGTAGGCCTATATCAAATCTTATTATTTTAAATTCGATTTAAGTAGATGAATAAAGTATTAAAAGTCAGTGGCTAGAAGCACTTAATTTTGAGTTTTAAAAATTTCATGCTGCATACATGTTACAGTTGAAATCTTGAAAATGGAATCCAATTTAAAAGCAGAGATCTTTATAATCAAGAGCTATCTAGACTCTAGATGGGAGAAGTGTTATTTTTGTAAGAACGACTTGACATATCTTTTGTTATCTTTGGTTGGGTCCAAAATAGTTTTGTTTACTCAAGAGAAAGAAAAATTAGGGATATTTATGTGTTCGTTGAATGTAGGGTGTTCTTTTGTTTGAGTTCTTTGTATTCAAGTTCTACCGTATTATTGTCTTTTTTATTATTATTATTATTATTCATGTTGTGTGACAATTTACATGTGTTCTAAGCCGATTACAAAAAAATGAATATTTGGTACTTTGTAGTAATAATTGAATTTTTTTTCTGTTTCTTTCTTGTTTAGGGCAAGATCTTCAAAATTTACACCACACAAAAGAGGGAGCTATAGGAACGCACATATGGATTCTTATGAAGCACTCATGAGTAACCCAATGGCCAGCGGCTATCCAATGGCGCATCAGAACAACTTTCCCCCATTCTCAGACAGCTCGGGGTATGGGCACCTCGGAGACATGCCCGGTTCTTTCTCAGACTCTCCACGCACCATGGGCGGTGGCATGGTTGGCCTTCGTGGGGCCTTCCCTAACACCTCATCGTCATCTGGCTATGGATCGCTCCCACCACACTCCTCTGCCTCTTTTGCTATGCCATATGACCCCCCAAATATACAGCAACCGCAGCAGCACCAGATACACAACGGAGGCGGCGGTGGTAGTGGTAGTAGTAGTGGTGGTGGCGGTGGTGGTGTTAACCAGGCACACTCGATGCAGATGCCACCAATGCCCCAGATCCCCCACTCCTCTCCCGCCCCTACATCAAACAAAACTATTCATTCTTGCACATACTGCGGGCTCGTGTTGTCCTCTGCTAACGCACTGATTGAACACAAGCGAATTCACACCGGCGACAGGCCTTTCGGGTGCCACATTTGTGGGAAACGCTTCACCCAAAAGGCTCACCTGAACATTCACAAGAGAACCCACACCGGCGAGAAGCCGTACGCCTGTAACATCTGCAACAAACGCTTCGCCCAGTCCTCACATCTAGTCAGTCACAAGCGCATTCATACAGGTATGTGGATCTAGACCTGTGCTAATAATGGGATTTTAGATTAAGTTTAAATGTTTTGTAAACAAATATCATGATAAGAAATCAATGCATGTATGACCAATATATATAAATAGAACAGAAGAATTAGTATTGAGCCAACTGCATGGAAAATTAATTATTTACTTTTTAGCACTTTATTGTATCTATCAAGTCAAATTTCCATTAATTATTTACTTTTTAGCACTTTATTGTATATCAATGTGAGAAGGGTTAAGGAAAACACAGGCACAGCGTTAAAAATTTTAAACTTTTATTTTTAACGCTGTGCACATGTTTTCATTGCACCTTTCTCACATCTATCAAGTGAAATTTCCTTCAAAGGGAAAAATAAAGATTTATCTTATCTCGTCTTAATAATCTTTACTTGGAAATATAATAGATGTAACCTACAATAACTTTCTTCATTATGTTCTTCCCATAGGAGAGAAACCGTTTGTGTGCGGGATATGCCACATTGGCTTCACCCAAAAGCAGCGCTTGGATGCTCACCTGAAAAAGCATTTACTCCAGGGAGGCTTGCAGGGCGGCACAGAGGAGATGGTTCGGATCATGGCATCAGGCACTAAGCTGGAGCACTCAAACAAGGGCAGGTGAGGGATGCTCCGAGAAGCACTAGCAAGCAGTAGAAAGCATCACTAAACTAGCGGAATGGTGTTGTATCTCATTTTTTGTAGTTTTGATACTTCAAAAGAGGAAATATAACAGCTGCATGTGTTGCAAGTATCAATGCTACTATTGCTTTTTCTTTACTTAATTTAATAGAAATTGGCATTAAAAAAAATTAATTCGCAGATAGATACTTATCTAACAAACACATTGATACTTTATAGCTAGCCTCAAGTCAAAATAGTATAGCCATCCTGCTAGTCCATTGAGAAAAATTAATGTAATCTTCTTATGACATTATGTTTGCAGCTTAATGATGAGAAGAGTGTTTGAGTTCTACCTTTTGATTTCAGGCTGGGGAAAAATCGTCATTGTAGTTGTACCACTTTGAAATTTGTCTACTTCACCCTATCCTTGGCTTTAAGAAAAATTGTCTTTTCTGTATTAAAATTTATCAGGAAACCTACAGCAGGTATAAAGTTGGAGCTTGATTAGAACAATACATAGGATTAGGTAAAAAGCCAGAGAATTAAAGTAGATTACCGATTCAAATTTTCGAAGGGAGGCTAAATAACTAGCCAAATAGTAATACAACAGACAGACAGCAAGACAAGTTGTTTTACCACAAAAGCTCAGCCTGCATAGGTATCATATTAAACTTTTTTCTTAAAGTTATCAAAGCGCCAACTGTAAGGTGTTTGTTTATTTGACGTTTGTCAGTAATGTCACACCCTACGTGTGTGGGAATAGTCCTGCTCTATTTTGTTTATTTTTGATTGATTAGCTCTCCCTTGTTTAGAAGTTTGAAAATAAAACAATGCTTTGTCAAGCTACAGAAATATGTTTAGCATTTATAATGGAAAAAAAAAAACTTCCTTAGAGAGCACCTATTTAGTTCATATGGTTATTGATTTCTTATTTATAAACCTTAAATAATTTTAAATAAGGAATTTATTATTGAAAGAGACGATTTAAAAATGAGAGTTGTCTGTATTAGAAAAATGACATAATTTAAACTTATCTTTATTATCTTTCAGACCGCCCGTTGCAGATGAAAACTTCATGAACATGATGGGTCATGGGATGCCCTATATCAAACAGGAGGTTAACCACGATGAGGATGAAGAAGGACATGAGCGTAAACCTTCTGTAAATGGTAACTTTGCTCAACCTCACACATCTGCAACTGGCCAAGGAAATGCAGGCTCCAACATGTACGACAGTGACGAAGGTAAGGGAGAAAGATCTGATGACGAAGATAGAGACAATGGATTAGACGGAGGTGGGCAGAAGAGACCAGGGGACCCTGATAAAGCATCCTACCCAAGCTTCTCGTCAGAAGGTATGTTCCTCCATCCATCAGGCTATGTGGCCTACGGGGGTATAGAGGAGAGTGAGGAATCTGGATACCACGGCCAGGACATGCAACACGCAGAGTCGGCCAATCAGCAGGGAGCCTCTCGCAGAAAGCCAGCCGTGGTGAGGAAATTACCAATGGGGTCCCCTCCAAATGCAGAACCAAGGAACCCAGAAGCAGCTGAGGGTGCCGGCCAGTTCCAAAGATTCTCCCCTCTCCATGGTGCACCAGACACATCGCTGGGACCGCCGCCACCACCGTCAGAAATGGAGGATTTCCATGATCAGGGGGAAACGGTGGACGATAAGGACGACCCACCTTACCATGGAAACGCATCTCGCAAACCGAACACTCCAGGGATGATGACGCGCCGAGGGTCCATGCCCCTGCAGGATCAACCAGACAGCAAATACGCACAGGATAGGAACTTCAACGCCTTCGGGTCTCAGTCTCAGTATGGCCCTTATCACCCGGGAACCAACGGCATTGAGAAGAGACAGGCCCCGGCCGTCCAACAAGAGACTCTCTCTTACTGCAGTCCGAAGGTCTCCGCCGATTCGGGTCCCCTTGCTGGCGGGTCAGGAGGGGAGCATGTCAAGGTCAACAACAGAGTCTCGTTAGTGAACTTCACGGCTGAAGAGCTCCTGACGCACCTGATGAAGCGGGACGACGTGAACAAGTGCCAGTTCTGCTGCATCATCTTCCAGGACCCCGCCATGTACCACATCCACCGCAACATGCACGACAGGTCGGACCTGCGGCGCTGCAACATGTGTGGCAAGATGCTAGCGGACAAGTACGACTTCACCGCCCACTTCCTGAGTATGCACAAGAACTGAGGTCCACACCCAATGACCCACACTTCCGTATGGTGTAATCCTAGATACTCAGCTGCCTGCTCGTAAGATAAAGATTGTCATTAAATGTTGGAGAAAGCAGGACCCAGCTCAACGCATTATAAAGATTGTCATTAAATATTGGAGGAAGCAGGACCCAGCACCATTGGACTAAGAGGGAAAAGAGATGTCAAAAAGCAATATTTTAATTTCATTCCATGTCATAGTTGTAAAGAATCTCTTGATGATTAATAGTTCGGCAATTTTTGTTTTGTTTTTTTGCTTCATACTGAAGTGGTATAAATGTTAAGGCCTCTGAGTCTTTGCTTGCCTATGCAGTATAGGATCCCCCAGGAAACGTTGAACTAGAGAGAGGGAGCTCTCTTCTCTCTCCCTATAGAGAAGTCCAATAAAATCAATATGTTATAGTAAACCCAAACCCATAGTCTGGCAAATGGCCTCTCATTTCTTGGCTGACTTAAAAGTTAAATCCTACACTTCTAGAGAAAAGCCTTTGATAGTTTGTATTATCAAATACATGCTTTTTTAAAGCTTAAATCCAAGAAAATTCCTTTAAAGCTCAATACAATTACATTGCATTGGAAATTTGGGAAAACTGTATATATTTTTTTATTGCTTTTGTTTTAAGTAAAGTCTTATTACCAGAAGAAATGTCTGGCTTTAAAAAAAATTTTTCTTAAATTATCTTCTTTGTATGTGTGTGCATATTATCAAAACAGAATGATGTGCAATTTCATCGGACGGTCATGCAATTATAATTTCTGATGTTTTGTTTTTGATAAAGGCAATAAACCTGAATCCTCCTATAGTACTACACTACAGCTTGTGTAAATATGTGTCATTTTAGTTGCCTCAAAAATCTGCACCGTATCAGCAGATACTATATACTTAGTGAGACGTTTAACAAAAAGAGCTCATAGTGCTATTGATACGGGGAGCTATTGGGATGCATGCTCACTCTCTTTATTGACATAACGGCCATTGATCAATTTTCAGAGTTTTTTAAAATAAGGTTTAAGAAGGAAGACACCGTCTTAATAATCCCAGCCCATACGCAAAGTCCTCCCCTTGAAAACTCACTATTTCACACGCTCTGGTATAAGGGTAATGTTCAGAGCCCTAGATGTACATGTGTTCCTCCCTTCCTTTAGACACCTTAATACAAACTTGCCCCAAACTGACTTTTTTCAGCTTCTTACTAATAAAATCCTGTAAATACTTGTCACAGTAGACACCAGAGCTGTAAAATTTCTTGCTGCTTGTTTAGAAGCAAATTGTGCAATAAATGTACTCCACGTTTGAGTTTCATGTTTTCATGATTATTTAATGGACAAACAAAAAAACACCCAACAAATTTCTCTACAGTGATATTTATAAGTATGAACAAAGATTTACTTAAACCTTAAATCTATCATTAAAGAAGAAGAAAAAAAAGATACATATTATGTGCATCTCAGATTGCAAGGATTATTGTGTGAATATAATCCTTGAGTTTGGTAAGATGTTCCTTAACATTATAAACAAATTGCTTTATTTACAATAAGTTTGTAATGAATAATATATATATATATATATTGATTTAGTTGTTTTAAAATTACAATTTGTTAATACAATATTTTCTAAAAGTTTCCAGGGAATTATGTGAGAAAAATTTAGAAAATTGATGCTTTTGAAATTTAAAACATGCCTTGGTACTGCTTGGCAAAATGACTTGCATGCAAGAGAAAGGAGACTTTACAGATTTCAACAAGATTTTACTTAAACTTATTAGGCTCATAGAGCTTTGAAGCCTTTTTGTATCATTCTAATTATAGAGCTGAGGTAAATTTATATAAGAATGAGTTTATGATGCCAACTGTTCCTCAAGTTTCAGAGAATAGCTGGCAAAGTCTTCCCCATCCATTAATGATAATCATAACACTTAGTTTTCGGCATGAGCGACATCTCATTTGATTCAAAATACTTCAATACATGTTTGAAAAGTTTCATCATTTATAAGTCATCTATTCCGAGGGGACTATTTATACATCATTTTGCACTGTTCTAGTGACTTTTATTATTATTATTATTATTATTATTATTATTATTATTATTATTATTATTATTATTATTATTATTATCATTATTATCATTATTATTATTATTATTATTATTATTATTATTATTATTATTATTATTATTATTATTATTATTATTATTATTATTGTTATTTACTAGGATTAGGAGTTTGAGCTTCATTGCTGAATCTTCTTGCTAGTAAGCTACTTATAAATCTAGATGTGCCCAGTCAAAGAAGAGGGAATCTGATCTTGTAAGATTGTTTTATAACATGTTTCCAAATGGCTTTAGCAAAACTTCTAAAAAAAGTCTCAATTGTTATGAAAATACATAAGAGAAATTATTTTTGACTGCATTGTTTTAATGCCTTGATGTTACGAAATTTGGAAATTATGGCTGAGTTGATTAACTACCTGCTAAGAAAAGTGAGAGAATGGTGTCAGAAACATAAAATGTTTGAATTTAAGGCTCGTCCGGTGTTGGTGCTTTTCATTCAGTGATGCCAATTGTCCGTAAATTTGCGGAATTCCGTGAACAAAAATTTTTTTTTTTAGAGTGTGTTGGACTTTATGAGTAATTAAATGCTTTTGAATTTAATTCCTGCTTAAAATGTGGAAACCAAAATATGTTCTGTTTTTGTGACATAAAGAGCATTTTATTTATTGTTTCTCGTTGACTTTCTAGTCAAAGAAGTTTTTAAAAAGTATTGACATACATTTATTTATGGATAGATTTTTTATTTGAAAATTATGAACAAGATTTTGATACAATTTATTTTTGAAGAAGATATTGCCATTTTTATGTATTTATTTAATGTTGCTCTATTCTCGGACGACAATATTAAAATGTTCAGAAAAAAAGTCAATTTTTCTTATTTACTGTAATTACCAGTAAACTATCTTCAGTCTGAAAACGATAGACTTTTGGTTATATTTATATACAAGGTCTCTTGCAAATACGAACATACAAGGACTTGATTGTACAATTTTATGCCTTTTGCACTCAAAGGAAAGAAAACAAAGAGGGAATAGTAGCGTGTCACTACGGAATGGATTTTGATGTTTGGGTTGGTAAGCATTTTTTATTTATTTATTTGTTTTTTTGGGTTGGCACATGTACTGGTATGTTGTTGTTTTTTTATTTGTTTGTTTCATACTATCTTTCCTCTCCTTTATATACCCAACCAAGTATTAATTGGCATGCTTCATCTAATTTTTTTTTTTAATTAAAATAAATCCATAGTAATTTTCTCAGGTACTTTGAACGATGCAGGTTTGTTGGCACTCAGTCACAAAATCTGTATTTTTTATATGGCAATGATGATGATAGAAATTTATATGACATCTATGCTATGATATTTTGAGGTTGTGTTCATTACTGCGATTTTATATAAAGATGATTTCATGGAGACAAAAGAATCTGACTGAGTAAACTTCTTCTAAAGCAACAAGGTTCA
Organism: Elysia chlorotica; assembly: GCA_003991915.1. NCBI lineage: Eukaryota > Metazoa > Mollusca > Gastropoda > Plakobranchidae > Elysia > Elysia chlorotica. Next base: position 80,215 of record RQTK01000502.1, read on the forward strand.
TGTAAAAGCTAACTCTTGGTGTAATGTATATATACATGTATGTGCCCTTTAATTTATCATGTATATTTATTTCCATTTTGCTTACAGGAATTTTACACTATTGTTTTACAAAATGATCTAGCTAAGTTTTTGTCTAACCACACAGACGTGTAACTATATTAAAAGGATATAAATTACATGGCCGTCTTTTTTAGACTCTTGGTGGCTGTTTTGAGATATAGGTAGAGTACCTTTGTTTCTTACATATTTGAATACATGTACACATTTTAGGCTTCTTTTTTTCTCAAATTAATTTTATGTGCTAACTGGCTATTTCATGTCTGAATCAAATTCACATTTGAACAGGCCTTACCGTTTAGCAGTATAAAAACTACTTAGGTATCAATTATATCTCGAACTGTCTTAAATCATTCTTGGATTGGGTACTATGAAATGGATGCTTCATGTACCTAGGACTTGATTTATACTTTCTTTTTATTTTAGCATTGTTAATTCCGTGACTTCACAGCATTAGCACAGATTGGCATTAAAATTGTTTTCATCCAATATCTGACCATTAAAATGCCCTAGCGTTGTTTTATTTGTTCTAACTTTAATACAGATCTTTTGTTTCCAGAAGTTCTCAGTGTGCATTGTATTGACATTATTTTGTGCTGCTAGCTAACGATATAACATCTACATCCAGATTACACATTTTTTTGACAAGAGTCTCAACATTGTTTGGTTTCTACTTAGACCCAGATGCTTAGACCTACTTTTGATTTTATCCTATTTTGTTGTGTGATATTGACTTTATAATCTGTTTGGTACTACTAACCGATGGTAAAATTATTCGAGAAATGTTACAGTTTCTTAATCTTACCATCCTCGTCTGCAAACAAATGTCAGGAACTGTTAATATGAAAAGCTGTTTTAAAACCTTTTTGTTCTGCGTTGTATTTTAATTAAGTTATTGCTGAACTGTTCATCTCCTCAGTCTAGTCAATACTTTCACAACTTTCATCTTCCTCAAAAAGACTTTCCTTTACATCTAGCTTACTATATACATCCATTTATTTCATCACTATTTAATGTTTTGATTTTGATCATGCTTTTCAAAACTTTTTTTGTTCTATTTTTCTATAACAAATTTTCTCTTGTTTTCTTTTTGAGCAATTGCCTGACTTGCCAAATGTAATATAGAGGATAAGATCAACATGTTCATTAAAGGAACAAGCATCTCTTTTTTCCATCAATTTTGTGTGTGTTTTATTTACTGTCAGTTGTACATGTTCATATGCAAAAAGTTAAGATATACATGTGTACTGTAACTCACAATGTAAATCGAACTGAAGCTATGATTTGACATAGCGGTACTTTTATTAATAATGTAATCATTAATTTAAATCTAGTAAAAGCATCACCAACAAAAAAATCAAACCAGGGTGTTTAAAATAAAAGGAAATAATTTTACCTTATCCTTGCGTTGAAAACTATGTCTCAACTGTCTACTTTCCAAGTTGGTTTTCCTATCTATCTATTACGGTACCAACAAATTACATTAAAAAAGTATTTATTAACATTTTTCTTTATTGGCCAAAAAGATCTTTTGATCAATTGATGTACTATCATTCATATTGCAATGGCATTTAATGTCTTAGCAGAAGTGTCGTAACTCAACACTGTATCACTAAGGTTTATCATAGGTTAAAAATCACTTACCCTAAGACGAAAAAACAAAAATTCGCTTTAAAGAAACAACTCAATGGGCAGGTTCAGCAAGATCAATGTAGTTTGAAAAAAAAAAAAAAAAGAATATTCTTAATGGGAAATTTGGGTTAACAAAAAAATCAAGAAAAACGCAATGCACTTCAAATTAACCTTTTGGGAGCATTCTAAAAATGTATTTTATCTGACATTTATGATGCATTTAACTAAATCAGTGGCTGTAGTGTAAAATTAAAAAAAAAGTATGATTGGGATCTTAGAAATAGTTTATGTAAAGCTATATAATGTAGTTTAAATAAACATCGGCTGTGTAAAGTTAAAAAAAAAAGGTACTTGGGACCTAGGAAATAGCTTATAATAAACTAAAGCCATAAGATGATATCTTTAGGGTTATAAGGATAAACCACCCAGTCACCTGTAACATCTGTCTTCCAAGTTTAATTTAAAAAAAAAAGCAACAGCCGCGGTGAAAATGGAATGTTTTTATTACAATGGAGTCAACTTACAAAATATATGGCTCTTATAATCATGAAAAGTTAAAAAGGATTTTCTAAATACATGTATTTCCCATTCAAAATCTTTAAGAGTTCACATTCACACTATTCAATCAAGTCACAATACATAACAAGAACGAAATTGAACTGGAACAGGAGAGATATAAGGCAAACACCATTTATCCTGGATTCTCTTTCTTTCTTTCTTTATACATACACAGGAAAGCTTCATAACTAAGTCTTATAAGAGAAATATTTCACTAGTAAGAAGCTCCCCTAAAATAAGTAGAGGAAAATGAATATATAAACACATTCCATAAAAGTGTCCAGTGTAAATTTGTAGACTGGAGAAAAAATTATCAGTATTTTAATTTTTACTGATAGTTATGTACATATTAAGTATTGTTTTGTCTGACATTTTTTTGTCTGGAACTAAAGACTAAAAACTAATGCAAATTTTTCTTTTCTCCTAATTTTTCTCTGTTCATTTGCCTTTTTATACAGTTTTACCACCAAACCAGACATGAAAAATCAAACACCTTTGAAAATCTTTAAACGAAAATTCGTCATTCTAACTTAGAATCTAAGCATTATGTTAAAAGTTGAAAATAAAAGACTGGAATGTTTTTGGAATGGTTAAGCAACAAGTTTAAATAATAAAAATGTGGGAGGAATGTTTTTTGGATTCAGATGTATACATTAGAACATCCTTTTCTAAAATGATCATGGAATGTCATTGAAGGCATAGTATAAACTTTCAATATACAATAACAAGTAAAAGTAAAGTTGGTTCCATGATCTTGGACATAGCATTGAATAAACAAGATTTAGGGCCCAATGCGTATATATTATTAACAAACAAACAAAACAACTTCCCCCTCCCCCCGAATTTTTTTTTCTAAAGTTAAATCACATAAACTCCATTAAAAATTTTGAAAATTTATATGCATCTAGACATAGTAAAAATGAAAAAAATATTATTTTTCATAAGAAACTTCTAGATTAACCAGTAAAAGGGGGAATATACATTAAGAGTAGGGAGATGTCTAAAGTTACTATCATTTTTTCCCCGCCTAGCCGTACGTTATATGAATCTTTAGTCTTTCAAATACCTTTTAAACTTAATATTTCTTAAAAAATAGACATTTCACAATAGGAGTTAAGAATACATGGAAATTTATCCATAATGACATCAAAATACAAATGAAAACTTTTAGAAAGTTAAGGGCACAAAAGGTATAGTCATTTCAAGTATGTGATATAATCTGGCTCAATTTAATGGGTATGATGACATTTTTGTGCAAAAATATTGCATTAAAAATGTTTGAAAGAAAATCTATAACGTTTATGACAATTGATACTGTTGTTTTTTTTTTCCCCACAAACCATCCATTTAAGGTGTGTTTTATCAACTATCATATCAGAATTTTAGTCTAAAAAAAACAACAACCAACAAAACACATTCACATTCATTTTGATTCCGTTATAACTAAATATGTTAGCCAAGAAAATCTTTCTGCCAATACCTGGACAAAGGCAGAGGAAATTTGTTTTCCTTTAAAAAAAAAGATCAAGAGCTTAATCCAGCTTTTGGTTTTGATATTTTTAGAAAATAAGACAGACCTCTATAGTTGAATAAAAAGTGTTGGCATAAGTTTTTCAAATGAAAGGTAATAAGGCCTATACAGCTTGGAAAATTTTAGATACCTTACATTAATGATGATAATTCACCCCAAAAAACAGAATTCAAACTTAACTTTTTTCCCCTCACTATGAATGTTTAACCAACTGTTCTGTATCCCATAATTGCTGCCATCATAGATTTTTACCAGAGTCATTTCTTTACAAAACATTAAAACAAACGGACAATGTACACCAATTTTACCATGTATATCAGCATCAATTTTTTTCGTTTTTGCAGTTAATACAAAACTGCCATGAACATTTCATTTAATTCAGCATTCAAGTTAAGTCATCAAAATATTTACAAATTTGCTGCACCCCCCATCCCCTGTTCAAAACACAAACACACACACACACACACATGCACAACTTCCGTGGATAAAAATCCAAAAACAGAAAACAAGGACAGACAAAACTAAAATTTCGAAGTTGAATGGCGGAAACTTGAAAACATCTACATCTGTTAAGGGGGGAAAATCAGACACGGACAAAAACAAACAAAACAAGAATTCGTAGATCAAACTGCCACAACTATGTCAATAGTCTTAAGACCGCAAAAGCCGCAACAGTCAACAGCCCCATGGAGGTGAGAGAAATCTTTTTGACCACAGCAGAGTTGCAACCGTTCCAATCATTACAAAAACAGTAGGTGAACCTGGAGTCCGTAGTGTCCAGGGGGTTGAGAGGGTCGTTTTTCCGAGCGGGCACGCAGTATCCGTGTCTCCTGAGCACCGGCATGCGCAGTCGGTGGCGTGTGGACTGCAGCAAATTGTGCTCACACTCCCGTATGTAGCGCGGCTCCTCTCCTGATCAGTGCAGGGTGAGAGAAGAAAGTAGCATGTAAAAAATTTAAAAATGAGTCTGGCACTCTACTCAGTACTTGCACAAATCTTACCATTCCGCTTAAACTACTTACAGTATTGTACAACAAGTAAATGAATGAATTGTTTTCTTAAGAGTTATATTTTAGCAGCAAGGCTGTTTCATGAACAGGTTCCAAGACTAACATCTGAACTGTATCATGAACAGGTTCCAAGACTAACATCTGAGAATTGTATGTGCTGCCAAACAGAGACAGTGCCGGGATATCAGGACTCCTATATCAAATAGTCACATTATACTGACACTGACCAACCAGGAGGGGACAAAATTAGTTCAATAAATTTCGTCCGATAGAGGATTATGAACCGGGGATCTCCTATGTAATACACCAGCTCTATAAAAAACAAGTAAATGAATGAATTGTTTTCTTAAGAGTTATATTTTAGCAGCAAGGCTGTATCATGAACAGGTTCCAAGACTAACATCTGAACTGTATCATGAACAGGTTCCAAGACTAACATCTGAGAATTTTATGTGCTGCGAAACAGAGACAGTGCCGGGATATCAGGACTTCTATATCAAATAGTCACAGAATACTGACACTGACCAACCAGCAGGGGAAAAAATCAGTTCAATAAATTTCGTCCGATCGAGGATTCTGAACCAGGGATCTTCTATTTAATAGAACAGACCTATAAAACATGCGTCATCCCCCCCTCCTTCATCGCCATCCTTTTCAAAAAGTGTTATTAGTATGTCTCCATATAAAAAACAAAAAACAATTGCGAGCTTTTAAACTCGTTAAAATTCTTCAAGCCCTTTATGATCCCATGCAATAATTTCTATGTCATTGAATAAATAGTCCTCTATTTCACAAGACAGTTCCAGATTCTAAAACCTAGTGTTTTAGGAGAACAAGCCACCACACATACAATTTGATATTTGATTGCTTATTTGTTTTTTTAACCTGACAAAAACTCTCATGTCTGAGGCTATGAAATTAAACTCATCCCAAACAAGGTCTAATCTGACCAATCAACAAATGTGAACTTCTTGTAGGGCCTAATAGGAGAAGAATTTGTTTTAGACATATTAAAATACATCTACACATTCTTCCACAACCTCTTTTAATGGTGTAGTTGCTACCAGTCAAAATTAAAGTCAAAGCTGCTTTGAGATAAATCTGTTTAGGGCAGTCTAAAAGTTTATTTTATTCCAAGTGTATTTAAAACAGCAACTGTAAAGTATTAAAAGACAATTGGTACATTACAAACAGCTTAAATAAAGCCATAGTTTATCTTCAGCAGATTCCACTGTACAGTTAACTTTCATTTGAGCTTTAATACATTAAAACACTGACAATTTCCTGTTTCATACTTTAAAAAATATTGTAATGCAAGTTGCCTCCACAAATATATCTGCAAGAACTAAAACAATACATTTTGTGAACTACAAATTTTATCCCTATAACTGTAATTTACAAAAAAAGAAAACAAAGTTCACGTTAATACCAAAAATTTTGAAAATCAACACACAAAAAAACCCAACTCTCTTCCTAAACATTTTCCTGTAATACAATGTACTGCCTTTTACCTTTACTCCCATTCCCATGCTTGTAATAAGCACATGCCCTTTCCTTTCTTTATAATCCTTTTCCTTTTGATTCAAACACATCAACATTAGTTACCTACAGGCATGATGAGATTGGTGAAAAATCAAAACCTGCCAACCTGAATTTTGTCTCAGAGTAATACCAACTGCCACTTGGAGTAATTTTTGGTACTTCGTAGGGAATGAAACGCTTTTAAACTTCATAGCAGCAATCTTAATTTTTAATGACTTTCAAAACAAGGAACATTCAATAATTTTGTGATTTGATTTATTCAAATACAAACCAGTGTCAGCAACTAGGCTGGACTGTGGATGGGTATCAAGAATAATGCCTAAAAGTTTTTCCATGCTGCCACATAAAGACAGAGCAGAAATACCAGGACTTCAGGTTCAGCTGGTCACCTTACACTTACTCACTGCCACTAACCCAAACAGTAGGGTTTGAAATCTGACATCTGTATTGGCTCAATGGTGGAAAGAACTTTGGGCTTAGTATTTGAATGTTCTCTATAGAGGGAGGGAGAGAATTCTACAGCCTCATATTTAAAGCTGAGCACACTACCTTTTAAGCCAGCCCCCCCTCCTTTTGGGACACAGCATGATGGATCTTTTTGTGAATCCAGCTCTTCCTAGACTTACCGGGTACTTTCTCTATGACCTTGACACAAAAGCTGCTGCCGCAATCTCTCCAGGGATACATCCGCCACACAACATGGTCTCCACATCCTCCCATAGAGCTCATACATCTGTGACACAAGATGGCTTCACCTAAACACAAGAAAAATATAATTTTAGTTTAAAAAAAAAGATTCCTTAAAATAAAATTTCAAGAGACCAAAAAAAAAATCACAACACCAAAGAGTCTGTTGCCCGACTGCAAAGCCAAAAGGCTGAGAACGCATCCTGCTATGCTGTTATTATATGACGATAGTGTGGATCATGTAACAACTGCTGAAACTTTATAAATTATTTATATGCAGTGAAAAAGACACAAGTCTTGCCACAGCTCTATTCATCAATTACTAAAGGCAATACACTGCGGCAATTCTCAAGAATATAATGTGCAGGTGGTTTGAAAAAAAGAAAAAGAAGCATACCTGGTACCTTGGGCAATTGTTTAGATCATGACCTGTGATGTAAGCAAACATCGGCCAATGTAATTGACTGCAATGGCTACAATGAAGTCTGACGCTTTATAAATAGCTACAAAGTTATGTGGCCAAAGTTGAAACCATGTTGATGATTGTAGATAATAACGTAGTGGTGCAGCTCATCGTAAATAAAGAGTCGCGCCCAAGGGTGAAGGGGAGTGTCTATATGACCAACAAGCACAAGGTTGGGTGTATGACATCAACTCTCTCTCTCTCTGATATTGCCAGATCAATTCGCATCATAATGTATCTTACAATAAACTCCTTTATGGATCCTTGTACACATGTGAAATAAATGCACTCACCTAGTGTCTGATAACAATTAACTTCCTATTTCTTCTTTATATTAGGCCTATAGCGACAGGAAACTTACGCCATGCCGTTGAAAACAAAACAAAACAAAAACAAATCCAAAAAACATTCAAATAGGCCTAATATAAATGCACATAAAGTAGCTTTTTACATTTTTAGAAAATAAAGGGTTTTCATAATTATTTATATATGATTTCAAACCTGCACTCGAACACCCCACAAGGCACTGCAGACTTCGCAGCCACACTCCAACATAGCCATCCCCGCACTCATGTGGGTATTGTGACACTTTGTACTGACCACACATACGTATGCACTGCTATATTTCAGTAACCATATAAACATTTTAACCACTTGACCGCGAGGCAGACAATTTCGTCAAGTCACCGGTTCACTGTGAGGTGTACCATTTCGTCCGCGATGTGGTAAAAACAAACACCTGGCTAATATGTTTATGATTACAAAATTATATACGATTTTGTTTTAGTCTACATGATGTGTTTCTGACTAAAAAATGAGCGTTTTGTTCAGCAGTCAAGTGGTTTAAATTTGAGCATTGAAATTTAAAACACTTTGTTTTCCTATTCTGTCGAGAGTTTAGATATAAATAAATCTGGATCTAGAGAATCTAGATCTAGATCTAGATCAAAATAAATCTGGATGATGCGGAAGTAAACTTTGGGACAACAAATACTGATATATGATTACTTTCTAAGGAATACCTAGATTCTATACCTGTAATAATAATAGGTAAAGATTTTCATGGGACATGGGGCAAAGTTTTATAATAGAAAAATACAGAATCGAAGTCCTAACTCACCATAGTTCACAAGGAGTATGACAAGAAAAAACGAGACGACTACGGAAGCCGCCATTTTCAGAGTCTTACACAGGAATTGTACAGGCAAGCGAACAACCGTCACGATAAAAGGTGTTTGGATTCAACTCACCTGTGTCTGACCTACTTTCGAGATCAGGTGTGTTCATTGATTTCTATTAGGGCGTGTTTCAACTCGAGAGTGTAACAACACATCAATTATTATTATTATTATTATTATTATTATTATTATTATTATTATTATTATTATTACTTGATCTGCTATTATTGCTTTTATAAAAAAAAAAACCCAACTGTAACAGGTTTACTGAAACTGGGTACTTAACATATTTAGGAAGGACAAAAATTAAGTTCTTATTATCGAATAAAGCCTTTGAAAAATCTCTCTCTCTCTTAACCACCACTATTGTAACTGTTGTCCATAGCCTGTTTATCATCATCATCATCATCATCATCATCATCATCATCATCATCATCATCATCATCATCATCATCATCATCATCATCATCGTCGTCGTCGTCGACAATATTAATTATAATTAATGTCATCTTCATTCATTTTCTTCTGCTTATTTATTATTGTTATTACATTATATATAATCATCATCATTCTTCTTCTTCTTCTTCTTCTTATTATTATTATTATTATTATTATCGTCTACGTCATAATCACCATCATCATCGTATGATAATTTAAAACAATAAGATGCGTGTGTATAATTCTATCCTCGGTAGTGTCCCTTGATCGAGCAGTCTCACTAGATGGCATTCATCGTCGCGTCAATGCAAAGCTCGATAGCGACAAAGAAAGGAGGTTTGAGTGCAACGAAAACGAGACATAGATCTAGCGTTCAAAGAACTTTACATTTCAAAAATTAAAACCACCATTTTGAAATCATTTTTGGATGCATATTCTTCCATTTATGTCATTTTCTTCTATTTGAAGTCGGAAAATACGTAGATTAGTTAATTCAGTGTCAATATCAGTCGACGACAAGCACAAATTCACCCAGTAGGTCATCAAGACCTTTCAGTTCATCATTATCTATCTGATTATAATCTTGCAACTAATGCAGGTAAGACATTGGATTAGAAAATATGTTTGCATTTTATTTTAGTGACTATTTTTTATGTTTAGCAAATGAACATTAAGTTTCATTCACTCTTTTGCAATCTTAAAAATTAGATCTACACTTGTAATTTGTGGCGATGAAAATGAGAGCCAAGGGAAGCTACTCCAGTATTTTTTTCAAGAGAGTGCATGACTGAATGTTAGATTAATGACCTTAACATGGCAAATGCTAATGTCGAATAATGATTATAATTTGGAAAATATACTTTTTTTTTTAAAGAAAATCTAAAGGAGTGTTATCAGTTATATAATTTTATATTCAATTATAAAAAAAAACCCACTATCATACATTGATACAATCATAATTATACATATTATTGCTATTGTTGTACTTGGTGTTGTTGTTGTTGTTGTTGTTACATGTATTATTATTATTATTATTATTATTATTATTATTATTATTATTATTATTATTATTATTATTATTATTATTATTATTATTATTATTCTT
>RQTK01000502.1:93586-110349 GCA_003991915.1 Elysia chlorotica
AAAAGGAGAAGAAGAAGAAGAAGAAGAAGAAGAAGAAGAAGAAGAAGAAGAAGAAGAAGAAGAAGAAGAAGAAGAAAAAAAAGAAGGAGAAGATGTTTTCATTACAAACTCTTAATTTTATCTTTACACCATTTTGGCACCTTATTTCGATTTTGGTGAGGACCTTTTGCATTTTCCAAACTTCCGTTTTTTATTTGTATGTTTTTCTTCTTGGATTTGTACATATATTGATGGCATTTCGTGAACCAAATCATGTAGCATCGAGTAACACTAACAGTTTGCAATGTCTTAGACTAGTCAGATTTGTGTAAACGTGTAACACAAACCACACGCATTGAAAAACAAAACACACACACACAAAGTCCAATCCAATCACAGCGCCATAACCGCATTGCAGACAGGTGGATTAAAGTAATATATTCTGTGTTCATGTAGTTTTACAATTTTATTATTAAGTTGCACAGAGAGAGTTAAATTTCAAGTCCTTAGGATTCCCGAATTCCCTTTGGAAAAAAAAAAATTTTTTTATACGGAGACCACCGGTACATGTATCACTAACTGGGATTTCAACTTCGAATTACAAATACAACATAAACGTTAACGTACCTAACATTACATACCGCACAAGAACAGGACCCGACCAAAAGTGCCGAGATCCCAAATCTCTTCTCTATTTAAAGGTAACATTCGAACTTTCTAGAAACCGCATTACTGACAAAAGCTCACAATGAACACAGATCATGAATACACAAAAAACCAACAAACACAGAACCGGTTCAAAGACACGCACAATGACATTTACAAAACACTATTCAAAATATAACACATGAAAAGCTATCCTAACAATGTATCACTAACTGGGATTTCAACTTCGGCACTGCTAGTCATCAGTCATGAACATAACCGACTAAATTGTAGCTAATACCAGGCGCCATCAATAGTACATGTACATGCATTAGTAAACACTCATTTAAGATGCGTAACAACAAGTGACGCTTTGAATTTGACGAATGCATGTACATTAGGGCTATGTGCATTTATTTCATAATTAGCATCTAAAAACTAATTGCAGTTTTAATGTTATTGCAATGTATGCATGAGTTTAGAGAAATATATTTGGTTTTCAGTTCATTTTGTCATTATAAAGAACAGTAGACCCTACATACAGTGTATATACATTGTAGTCAGTACACCACGCAGGCTGTACCGAAAGTTGGACCGTTGTTTCTGTCGTTCTTAAATTTGTTTTCAAATTTTGGATAACCCATTACTTTTAGTATTATATAAGTTAAAACTCCATTGTTTTCATCAAATGTAATGACTTTGGATAACCTCTTATTTAACCTGTTCACTTTGAGTTTGACTTTTGCCGCTAGTCCTTTGTCTTTTTATGTGTTTTTTTTTCTGTATTCTAATTGATTCAATTTTAAAGCTTTGGAGTAGACAATCCATTTCTGCATTTCTCCCGTCCACAATATAGCCTATATAGTGCTGCTGTTGGACGTTAAACCAACCCAACCCAACCCCAATCCCCAACCCTCTGCATTTCTGTACCAATATGGCTGTTAGCCCAAGGTGTTAGATAGAAAAAAAAAACTAGTTCTAAGATATAAGTACATGAATGACTTTAATTTTTCGCCTGGTTGTCGGCCTCAAGGCCAGAGAAAGAAAAAAAAAAGGGGGGGGGGGGGGGGGGAGGGGGTACAATTGTGCTGAAAGCCATGCTGGTACAGTATTACATGTATTAACATTGATTGTGTGGATCTATGCCAAAGACAGTATAAGTTAACGTAATCAAGACAGGAAGCGAAGATCTAGATCTAGAGCACAACTTTACCAAGACAGAAGACGAAGAAGTAAAATGCTAACTAGCACTAGTAGCAGTCAAATGTCACTAAGTGCGCCATACACAAACTTGCCTATCTATGCGCGTAGTAATCTAGTATTAAGTACATTACTCTTTCCATCCTCATTAGAGCATTGTTCGTATGAACAATGAAAACTCCGGAAAACCAAGCGCGCACAGTGTTAAAAGTGTAAAACCCTAGCCTAGCACATTGTTTACCGCGCTTCCTGGTTGTCGCGAGGGCCCAATGCTAGGTTTACTGGGTGACGCCACAGTTGTCCTGCCTTGTCCTAGATTTCTGTAACCAAGGACGCTTCTTGTTACATGCAGTTAGCATCTTTTTAACTGGGTTACTGGTTATTTGATATTTATACAATAGAACATCATCATTTTTTTTTTTTAAATGTTGTTTGGACTTTGCTTTGATTTGAAAAAAAGACAGCAAAATCATAAACTTACGATCCAATTATTTTACATTCTTCGCCTATTGTTACATACATGCTTGCATACATACATACATACATACATACATACATACATACATACATGCATACATACATGCATACATACATACATACATACATACATACATACATACATACATACATACATACATACATACATACATACATACATACATACATACATACATACATACATACATACATACATACATACATACATACAACAGTAGAGGTTTCTGATGATACGTATATCTTTGCCGTCTATGCCGATGCCCTTTAGGCATTCTATCAATTTGGTATGATGAACTCTATCGAATGCTTTGGCGTAATCAATAAAGCAGACGTATATATCTTTATGCTTCTCCAAGTATTTTTCGCAAACCATCTTCATACACATAATGCCCTCACGAGTACCACTGTTAGGTCGAAAACCAAATTGTTCATGTCCGACTTCTTTGTTGATCTTTGGACCAATGCGGTTTAGTATTATTTTTAGAAGTAATTTCATTGTGTGACTCATAAGACTGATGGTACGAAAGTTCCCACATTCAGTTGCGCTGGGGGTTTTTGGAAGTGTAATGAAAACTGACTCTTTCATGTCATTTGGAAGATGTCCTGTGTCGTATATATCATTACATAACTTTGTTAGTTCATCAACGCCAAATTCCTTTAGTGCCTTTAACATTTCGATGGCGATATTGTCTAATCCACTTGCTTTTCCATCCTTTATGCCCCTCAATGCATACTCTACTTCTTCTCTCATTATAGGAGGGCCTTCTTCGTTTGGCATTGTAGGCTTTTCTGGTCTCGCGTCATCAAATAGATCTCCGACGTATTCGACCCAGCGAGCTTTGATTTTGTCCTGTTCGAAGAGCATGTTTCCTTCTTTGTCTTTTATACAACCTGTACTGTTGTTCTGTCTGGATCTATGCCAAAGACAGTATAAGTTAACGTAATCAAGACAGGAAGCGAAGATCTAGATCTAGAGCACAACTTTACCAAGACAGAAGACGAAGACCTAGAATACAACTTACCAAGACAGGAAACGAAGAAGTAAAATGCTAACTAGCACTAGTAGCAGTCAAATGTCACTAAGTGCGCCATACACAAACTTGCCTATCTATGCGCGTAGTAATCTAGTATTAAGTACATTACTCTTTCCATCCTCATTAGAGCATTGTTCGTATGAACAATGAAAACTCCGGAAAACCAAGCGCGCACAGTGTTAAAAGTGTAAAACCCTAGCCTAGCACATTGTTTACCGCGCTTCCTGGTTGTCGCGAGGGCCCAATGCTAGGTTTACTGGGTGACGCCACAGTTGTCCTGCCTTGTCCTAGATTTCTGTAACCAAGGACGCTTCTTGTTACATGCAGTTAGCATCTTTTTAACTGGGTTACTGGTTATTTGATATTTATACAATAGAACATCATCATTTTTTTTTTTTTTAATGTTGTTTGGACTTTGCTTTGACTTGAAAAATAGACAGCAAAATCATAAACTTACGATCCAATTATTTTACATTCTTCGCCTATTGTTACATACATGCTTGCATACATACATACATACATACATACATACATACATACATACATACATACATACATACATACATACATACATACATACATACATACATACATACATACATACATACATACATACATACATACATACATACATACATACATACATACATACATACATACATACATACAATACATACATACATACAACAACAACAACGAAACTGTTGATGTATAATTAATTATGTTTTAGTGGCTTCTATTCCAAATTGTCTTTGTTATTAAAATTTTTGCATTAAAAAAAAAAAAAAACAAAAAAAAAAAACGTGCATCTCGTTGATTTCTATTTCATCAAATTAAGGGTTAGAAATTCGCATGCATTCATTGCATACCTTGGTATCTGCTGGACAAAACTGTGTAAGCATCGATATTTGTAAAGAGAGTACATGTACCAAGTGAAGTGTGTTTGTTATTTTTTAATTGAAAAAAAGATTGATAGATAGGTACCGGTACACTATACATCTATAGATGGATGGAGAGAGTGATAAAGAGTGAGAGATAGATAGATAGATAGATAGATAGAAAGAGGAGAGAGAGAGAGAGAGAGAGAGATAGATAGATAGATAGAGAGAAAGAGAGAGAGAGAGAGAGAGAGAGAGAGAGAGAGAGAGAGAGAGAGAGAGAGAGAGAGAGTGAGTGAGAAGAAGAAAGAGAGAGAGAGAGAGAGAGAGAGAGAGAAACATACAGGCAGGTGCAGAGACATGTTAACTGCAAAAAGTGAGATAGAGAGGAAGGGAGCATTCTACACGCCAAGTTGTACTTATAATATCTTTTATGTTCGATAGACAATGATAATCACCCCAGTAGCAGTAGTAGTAGATTTAGAAAACGATTGTTTTACTAGTTTTTTTTTTAATAGTGTTAATCAAAAAAACAAAACAACAAACAAACAAAGAGTCTAACATATGAGCCCAACAAAATCAAAACTCCTCAAAACACAAAAAAAAATACACAATCAAAAAGGAAAAACGAAACAAAAGTGCACTAACGAAAAGAAAGAACTAAATCAAATCAAAACACAAGAAATACCAAAACAATTAAAATTCTTTTTATATAGATGCAGAAAAATATTGAATTTTGAAATATCCAATAACAAGGCATCATCTAGTAAACAATGACAAAAAAATCTCAATAAAGTCTGGATTAAAATGTGCGATCAATAGCGAAGAACAAATCACTATAAATCTTGCTTTGACAGCCATACGAAAAGTACAAGAATAGAACAAGTATAAACTCCAATTCTCTCTGCCAATCCACAAATAATTAATAGCATTAACTCAATGGACTCATATCGCATACATGACTGTAATTGGTGAATATAGATTCTGTTTGAAAGGCAGAAATCTTTCAAACGTGCAGAAATGTTTAATAATAGGTTTAAAAGATATGGATTTCGGAAAAACCCTAAAATAGTGCGATTTCATGAGCGTTGGAGGTAAAATACTGTGACACCCTTGAGTTAAACCAGTGGATTTTTTTTCATAAAGCAAGAGTAACGTATTTTCCGTCTTGTTTCATGACCACATCCTTTCCGGAAAGATTGCGGTTAACTCCGGTCGTCAAAACCGCATCGTTTGCTAGCTGCCTCAATGTCGTTTTTTGGCAATGGATTGACTGGCGAAAAGGTGGAAAAAGACAGGCATAAACAAAAGGCAAATTATTATTTGGTAGAAAGAGGTACATACCGAAATATACTTTAAATAGAGTGGCTGAATCATATCCTTTGAAACACTACGAATTTTTGAAGTTCAAAGATAAATTCAGACGCAGGGGTAAATGTAAATGTGTGGGTATAGTAAATGATAAAGGAGTCCACCAGAAAAAAAGATCAACAAGGATATTTTAACATAATTATAATAATAAACTTTGCAACTTTGCAATGAGTTTGTACGCTCTGCTCGAAAAGGAAATAAAATCTTGCAAATCCGTCCGAGTAAGAGAGGTATAAAACAACCTCTTTATTCCTGCCTCTGCGCGATATTGTAAAACCATATCAATGTCATTGTGAAGCTAGTAGGCCAGTAGGTTGAATACAAAATGCGCTCTATACAAATACACGAGAAAGGGCGGGAATACCATGACTCCTGTCTCAGCCGGTCTCATTTATCTGACACCGACCCAACCAGTAGGTAGCGCAATCGTCAGGGCTCGAATCCGGACCTTTTGCGTCGGAAGCCAATGTTCTACCACAGGACCACCGCACCCCAACGAAGAGACGTAAGCTACGTCACGAATGAGTTTTGTAACTTGTTTAAAACAGCCATTAAATCATGAAAATGAATATTGGAAATGATATTAACTCGCAAAAAGTTATCCCACTTTGTTAGAAAACAATGAGATATGAATATTATAAAGCAGAAAAGTCATAGTGTCAGAGAGTTTAGCGTCCAACATTATCGATATAGACCATACTGTGGACGGATCCCAAGACTGACGTCTGACAATTTTAAGTGCCGCCACACACGAGGCAGGGCGGGGATAGCATGGCTCCTGTTTCAGCTGATCACATTAAACTGATACCGACCCAACCAGTAGGGAGTGCAATCGCCAAGTCTCGAACCCAGACTTTTTTCGTCGAAAACCGATGTTCTACCCCAGGGCCACCGCACCCCAACGAAGATACGTAAGCTACGTCATAATTTAAGTTTTCTAACTTGTTTAAAACAGCCATTAAATCATGGGAAGGAATATTGGAAATGATATTACTGCGCAAAAAGTTATCCCCCATTGTTATTAGACAATAAGATATGAGTATGATAAAGCAGAAAAGTCATAGTGTCAGATTGTATTAGAGTCAAATAAAACAAACATAGAAAACAAAACAAAACTTTCCGTTGCGTGCTTTATAATTACTCTCTTTCATACGAAACTAGAATCAGCCACACCCATTACCCAATCCTCTTCCTTGATGATGTAACTAAGAATTATATATTTCTAATAATACTGTTGTGATATTAATAGAAATCTATCATTATTCTTAGATATTCTTGTTTGATGATGTAACAGAATAACAGATTTATATTAATATTACAGTGCTATTAATAGAAATTTGTTCTAAAAATAGATTTCACATCCCTGAATTAAGTTCCATAACTCTGAACGAATTCACATTCCTAATTTTACCCTGTTATTTTTCTCTTAAACTCTGGTTTAAGAGTCCAGGGGTCGTAAGCACAAGGTCACAGTACCGGGTAGCCTACAAATTGTGCGAAGCTTCCTTAATGCATATCTCAAAGTCCAATCGTAAGCTTACCACGACGTTGTACTTATGATCCTATGTTTTTAAAGTGTGTAGGAAGGTAGAAATAACGAACCATGCTTCCTTCCAGTTTTCAACTGTAATGTACTAGGCTTTTAGGATGCTGTCTACCGGGATCAAGATGAGCGCGGTGGTCCTGGGGTAGAACATCGGCTTCCGACGCAACAAAATCCATGTTTTTGAGCCCCGGCGATATCGCTCCGTACTGGTTGGGTCGGTGTCAGTTTAATGTGAGCGGCTGAGACAGGAGTCATGGTATCCCCACCCTGTCTCGTGTGTGGCAGCACATAAAATTCTCAGATGTCAATCTTGGGCCCCGTCCACAATATAGCCTATATAGTACTGATGATGGCCGTTAAATCAACTCAACTCAACTCAACTCAGCCCTGCCCTGTATCGTGTGTGGCAGTACACAAAATTGTCAGACGTCAGTTTTGGGGCCCGTCCACAATATAGACTATATAATGTTGATGATATTATTATTATTATTATTATTATTATTATTATTATTATTATTATTATTATTAAAAACTCTGTCTCAAGGTACAATGTAGCCGGTACTGTGCTGAAGTGCCATAGACACTCATGTCTCAAGACCGGTCAACCACCTTAACTTCAATAAAGAAACAGAGTATAAATAGCACTGTGACTGTGAGCAGTTTTTGTGAAACGTATCACTAAATCTATAGTCTCTGATAGTAATTTTAGTATTGCCGTAATGAACCTCGATTGTAACAATGGGACTTAATGGTGTTGTGCTCAAAATCCCCAAGTGTTATTAGTTGTACAAACAACAACAAAACGTCGGTAATGACGCACATGACTGATTCAAACGGTTTCTTGATCGATTTTCATTAGGTGGTACCATTATATTGTAGTGTACCTATACTTTTTGGGAATATTGTTGTGAATATGTGGCTTTGATATAGCTTTAAAGTACTATGTACAACAGTACAATGTACAATGGTTCTTGTTTTACCAAAATACAATATATTAATAAAGATGTGTTAGTTTTGTTGTAATTTTGTTCGTTGGCCAATGATGTACGTGAAGTTTTAATAATTAAGGCCTATTTACCTACATAATTATGTTTATATATTGTTAATTTTGGATTTGACAAACTACTTATTCTAAGAAGTTAGAGCTTATTACACAATTTAAAGAACAGAATGACGATGAAGTAGTGCGAATGAGTAGCGTCTTTCGCAAACTAAAGAAAACGAAGGTCAGTATCCTGGCAACTTCCTGTCACCGGGGAGAACAATGTTTATGGACATTTTGCCGAATAGGCATACGGAACATTAATAAAAATCAGATCAAGTTTATGTATAATTTCGATTCAGGCGTATATGTAGACCTAGATCTAGGAGTGGAATCCATGTTGATATGCTAATCTCTAAAGTGTTGGCTGATTAGTTGAATGGTTGGTTGCTTGTTTGATTGGTTAAAATCTAAACGCCCAACGTTAGCATCTGTCTCTACAGTTGTCAGACATTAGTCTTGAAGCCCGTCCACAACATAGCCTATACGATCCCCTGACGCTAATCAACAAACAAACTGTTTATTGCGTTCTCGCCCAAACTCTATTCCAAATGAACTTTCTGTACTCATATTAGTTTTGTTTCGCGACCACAATTAAGGGAGCATTAGTTTACAAAACATGCGTTCCTAGTAAATTGTAACAAGGACATTCGTTCAGACACTCGTTAACCTTTCACACACCATTCGACCAGACATTCTCACCCATGGCATTACATTTGTACAACAAAAACCAATCATAAATGTGATATTAGTCAAAGCAGTATAGAAAGAATTAATACTGTTATTCTTTAGTGCCGAGTTTTTATACATACGCACAGATCTAGATCCTTATTCCTTAGGGAACAAAATAACTCTATCCTGTGTTCATTGATGCATGGTTCTGCAGACTATATAAATGGGATGATATTTTCTAGGACTAGGTGAATAATTCAGGAAGAGAAGGCGGGATATGATATGATAAGTGGGTGTAGCAGTATTGTAGCAACCTTGATACGGTGAAGTAAGCTCGATATCTTTATTTAAGGCTTTGCGATCTATACTACCTCAACGGGTGACGTAATCCCATCCTATATGGAGGTAGTAATTGTAGTTGAGTTGATTTAACGTCCAACTTCAGCACTATATTGTGGATAGGACTCAAGACTGACATCTGACAATTCTATGTGATGCCACACATGAGACAGGGCGGGAATACCGTGACTCTTGTCTCAGCCGCTCATATTAAACGGACACCGACCCAACCAGTAGGGGGCGTCGGAAACCGGTGTTCTAGCCAGTGGAAATACCCAAATTTGTCGTCTCTGCTTTGACTGTGGACAGGGGGGGGGGGGGGCGCGGGGATGGTCCAGGGGTAGAACATCGGCTTCCGATGCAAAAGGTACCAAGTTCGATTCCTGGCGGCGGCGTTCCCTACTCGTTGGGTCGGTGTCAGTTTAATATGACCGGCTGAGACAGGAGTCATGGTATCCCCACCCTGTCTCGTCTGTGGCAGCACATAAAATTGTCAGACGCAAGTCATGGGGCCCTTCCACAATATATTATATATAGTGCTGATGTTGGACGTTAAAACCAACTCAACTCAACTCAACTCGACTGTGGATAACATTATCGCAAGGCATATAAGTGTATTGTTATTGAACACTACATGTATTTTTTTGTAGATCATTATTCATAGGGGGAGGGCAAACGAGATCCACATGGCTAGCCTAAGGTTCAATTATTTATTCTACACTGGTGGCTGCCCTAAGTAGAGTCGTACCACGTATGGTAATAGATGGAAACGAGTGTATGCCCTATAGTTATGGCGCTTCTGTTTTGTTTTTTACTTTTAGATTGATGGGATAAGGTTGACCCTGTTAATTATTGAACGTCTGACCTTTAAATCAATGTATATCGTGTACATCGTGTTTGTTTATTGTTGCTGAATTGAGCTGAGTCGAGAGGTTGCTTAACGTTTCAAGTCAGTACTACATAGGCTATATTGTGGAGAGGCTCGAAGACTGATGTCTGACAAGTTTATGTGCCGTCATACAAGAGACGGGACGGAGAGGCCGGGACTCCTGTCTGAGACGGTCACATTATACTGACACCGACCCAACCAGTAGGGAACGAAATCAAACAAAGCGCTAGCAAGAAAGAAGAAGTAGGTTTAAACAATCTAGAACCATGTATTCAGATGCGATGAGTGAGTGAGTGAGTGAGTGAGTGAGTGAGTGAGTGAGTGAGTTGGCTTTTCAGCGTTCAACGTCAGCGGCAAGTCCATGTCTTGCTTTATTGTGGAGGATCGCACAGACTGCAGTGAGATCGTGAAAACTGACTAATAATTGAGTAACTGGTGTATCGGGATTTTGAACACTGGCCACTTTCCATGCATGTTATCTCACCTATAGCTCTAACCATGGGGCCAGACATGTTATCTCACCTATAGTTCTAACCATGGGGCCAGACATGTTATCTCACCTATAGTTCTAACCATGGGGCCATGCATGTTATCTCACCTATAGTTCTTACCATGGGGCCAGACATGTTATCTCACCTATAGTTCTAACCATGGGGCCACACTTGTTATATCACCTATAGTTCTAACCATGGGGCCACACATGTTATTTCACCTATAGTTCTAACCATGGGGCCAGACATGTTATCTCATCTATAGTTCTAACCATGGGGCCATGCATGTTATCTCACCTATAGTTCTTACCATGGGGCCACACATGTTATATCACCTATAGTTCTAACCATGGGGCCACACACTGAGACTTTTCTAAGGAAAGTACGACTTGAGGGATCCGTCCTGAGCTCTCACAATGATGTCCTTCCCTTCCAGATTCTTGCTAACCCCGAGGCTTGTAACGGCATCGTTGTTTAGTGGACTCAGCTTTCGGTATTGGCCATAGACAGTCTAGTGTTGGGGTGAGACAAGGAGGAGGCAGTAGTGGTTGTGGGGAGTTTTGTTGTTTGGTGTTATGAGGTGGTGGGCTAAGACAGTCTAGTGTTGGGGTAAGACAGTCTAGTGGTGGGCTAAGACAGTCTAGTGGTGGGCTAAGACAGTCTAGTGATCTGATAATTTCATGACGTAAACGAGACGGGGCGGAGAGGCATGGACCCCTCTCTCAGCCGGTCACATTATAATTTATACTGACTTGTCTAAAGAAAGTATGACTTGAGGGATCCGAGAGAGAGAGAGAGAGAGAGAGAGAGAGAGAGAGAGAGAGAGAGAATAGTTCTAACCATGGGGCCAGACCTTGAGACTTGTCTAAGGAAAGTACGACTTGAGGGATCCATCCTGAGCTCTCACTATGATGTCCTTCCCTTCCAGATTCTTGCTAACCCCGAGGCTGGTAACGGCATCGTTGTTTAGTGGACTGAGCTTTCGGTATTGGCCGTAGACAGTCTAGTGTTGGGGTGAGACAAGGAGAAGGGAGCGATGGTGGTGGGGAGTTTTGTTGTTTGGTGTTGTGGGGTGGTTTGCAAAGATAGTCTAGTGTGGATAAAGTGAGGGAGAGAGAGAGAGAGGGATAGATAGTGAGAGAGAGAGGGAGAGATAGTGAGAGAGAGATAGAGAGAGAGAGGGAAAGAGAGAGAGAGAGGGAGAGATAGTGAGAGAGAGAGAGGGATAGATAGTGAGAGAGAGACAGAGAGAGAGAGAAAGAGAGAGAGGGAGAGAGAGAGGGAGGGAGAGAGAGAGAGGGAGAGAGAGAGAAAGAGAGGATATATAGATGGGGTGAGACAAGAAAAAGGAACGTAACCTACTGGGGACGCTGTACTTACGTCCCCTTGTCTCTAAAAGGGGGCACACATTACGCAAACGGTATTTCTATTTATCTATTTATCTACTACAACATGACACATTTAGAAATGCCGCTTGTAGAACATATCTGGAGTCTAATTACAAAGTGGAATGACTTTTTTTCCTCTCCAATTCTCAATAGTTTTGTACTGGTTGGGTCGGTGTCAGTATAATGTGACCGGCTGAGACAGGAGTCATGGTATCCCCGCCCTGTCTCGTGTGTGGCAGCACATAAAATTGTCAGACGTCCGTCTTGGGGCCCGTCCACTTTATAGTCTATATAGTGCTGATGTTGGACGTTAAAACCAACTCAACTCAAATCAATAGTTCTCCTAATACGTAGACCACAAATGTATAAATAGTGCTATTAATAGACATCTGTGACGTAGACTAACCTCAGCATAAGGGCTGTTGTGATTACAGTTGTACGCAGTGAGGAAAGCCCAGCGTCTTTGATCACTGTTGTTGGCAGAGCTGGTATGGAGAAGGTTACAGTGGAAGAACAGGGCGTCCCCGGCCTCTAGTTGAACGTACACCTTGTCAAGACACTTCTCGAGCTCTGCCACTCGACCTACGTCCGCCCCAACCTAAAGACGGCAAAAATTAGATTTAATCACTTCGCTGTTGAGTTAAAATCACTATTAGTATTCAGATTGGTAAATGTAAATGGGCTTTCTGGTGGATTAATAAAATGTTGAGAAGCAATATTATATAAACGTTTATATCCAATATCATCGTGGCAAAACTTTGGGGATAAACCAAGGCGTCCAAAAATAGAAGGCCAAGTCACCGAATTAAAATAAGTGAAAAGATTTTTGCGTAACAATTGTAAAAGTGATTTTATTTCTTTTTATTCTAAGCATAGATAGGACAGAGTAATACTTAGAGAGTATATTTCAGACACACGATTAGTCTACACTGCAAAAATGTGAACTGTCCTATCTATGTGCGCACTATTTTGGGTTATTTTTTGAAAATTCATAAATGATCGATCATTTATATTGTGTCCCTCTATTGTTGCTTAATACAAGTTGCGCAGCGCGATGCGAAGATGTTCAAAATATAGCTCACTTTGATTCTTTGAATATTTCGTTGACTTGGCCTTCTATTTTTGAAAGTCTTGGGATAAACACATAAACGTTTATATCATTTTAAAGGTAATCGAATGAGGCTGGTGTTCATGCTGTTTGTGTGAGGATTTGACGAAAATTCTGGGAAGTCGGGCATGGAAATAAACAATATCATATTAAGTAAAGAGGGGTTCGTCGAGTCGAATTGGACGCCATCACAGTTACCAACTCGAGTCGAATTTGACCCCATCGCATTCTAGTGGTTAATAGGTTTATGGAGTACAGAGATTGGATCAAAGAAGGTAATTAGAGGCATAGCCTACTAACGCAAATATTACTTATTTCCCACTCGGGTGAGGGGGGTGGAGGTTGAGTTTATTTAACGTCCAAAATCTGCACTATATAGGCTGTATTGTGGACGGGCCCCAAGACTGACGTTTGACAATTTTATGTACTGCCACTTGCGAGACAGGGCGGGGATACCATGACTCCTGTCTCAGCCGGTTACATTAAACTGACACCGACCCAACCAGTAGGGAGTGCAATCGCCAGGGCTCAAATTCAAACTTTTTGCGTCGGAAACCGATGTTCTACCCCATACAACTGTTAAATTTCTTATAAGATTCATGTAGTTTTCTTATAACCTTTCTAGCTGCGTGCGAGCCGGTGCGAGTAGGTGCGATTGGACTTTCCTTCAAGCTTAGGCGACGCATTCATGTAATTAAGCAGATGATGTTGTTGTAGTTGTTGTTAAGATGGTTTAACGTCCAACATCAGCACTATATAGACTATATTGTGGACGGGCCCCGAGACTGACGTTTGACAATTTTATGTACTGCCACTTGCGAGACAGGGCGGGGATACCATGACTCCTGTCTCAGTCGGTTACATTAAACTGACCCCGACCCAACCAGTAGGGAGCGCAATCGCCAGGACCTGCTCTTTTTTCCGTCGGAAGCCAATGTTCTACCTCAAACTACTGTTAAATTTCTTATCAGATTCATGTAGTTTTCTTATAACCTCTATAACTGCGTGCGAGCCGGTGCGAGTAGGTGCGATTAGCCTTTCCTTCAAGCTCAGGCGACACATTCAATGTAATCAAGCAGATGCTGCACAAACTCATCTCAACCAAACAGGTTAACACAAATAAGATTGACCTGATTGCCAACCGCTCCATGGTCTATTCTCCCAGCTCGGTGGGACCCTCGCAGGACCTGAAGGCAGCCATTTTCTGGGCTGCAAGCGTCCATAGCAACGAACACAGTGAGCATGTCCGGAAACAGACAGGCGAAGTTGTACCAGTAGCCGTAGTCCTGGTGCCAAACAAACTTTCCGCCAGTGCGTGCCTCCTTCATGATTAGTTTGCTGTGGTAATGGTAGACTTCGGCACCAAGGAGCTGTGAAATGTGAGTAGGAATGAGGAGGTTGAAAGTAGGCTCAAAAGAAGATATAATGATGATGGCGATGACTATGGCATTTATTTGGTCATAATGATGATGACGATGATACAGGTAAAGTAAAACACTACTGCTGCTGCTGCTGCTGCTGTTGTTACTACTACTGCTGCTGCTGCTGCTGCTGCTACTACTACTACTACTACTACTACTACTACTACTACTACTACTACTACTACTACTACTACTACTACTACTACTACTACTACTACTACTACTACTACTGATGCTACAACTGCTGCTGCTGTCCTAACAGTCGACATGCATGGCACATTCGGAGAAGTTTTACGAAACTTCGTATGGTACACATGCACGTCCAAAAAACCCCGCTAATATGAAGATGATGATAATAACTGCATTGATGAAAAAGCAAGATATATTGGTAATATACCATTTCGCAAAAATGTAATCCCACTTTGTTGAAAGACATCAAAGATGTGTCACCAAGCAGAAACGTTCTACCCCGGTAGTTTCATTTATTAGTGGGTCTAGGAAATTTTTCCCGTTCATTTTTTCATCATTTTATGCTCTCTTTTAAAGGGCTCGAATCAGCCGCAGCGATTAGCCTTGTTTACTTCTCTTGTTTGATTAGCTAATTCGAACCTTTATTGGAGTTCACGCATAGATTTCTATTAATGCTATTTATAGAAATATGTAATTTCCCGTCTCCTAACTACGTTCTGTAACTCATGGCGAATCCACACTCCTATTGGACGCATGCGCAAACCGAGTCTATGTACCTCTTGTGCCGTATGGGCAAGTTTGCGCGTCCTAGCCATGGCTCCGGTGACGTCATTTCCCGGGTGATTCCAAAGACACATCGTGGCTTTTCGGCCATCTCCGTCATCGTTTCCGTAAGCGTAGGCCGTGAGAGAGTCTGGTCCTTGTAAGGCTTCCTGGTGGAGGAAGAGAAGGAGTTGAGTTGAGTTGAGTTGGTTTTAACGTCCAACATCAGCACTATATAGGCTATACCGTGGACGGGCCCCAAGACGGACGTCTGACAATTTTATGTGCTGCCACACACGAGACAGGGCGGGGATACCATGACACCTGCCTCAGCCGGTTACAGGGAGAGAAGGAGGGAGGGAGAGAGAGGGAGAAGAAGGAGAAGAGAGATAGAGAGTGAAAGAAATTGCAAGAGAGAGAGAAAGAGAGAGAGAGAGAGAGAGAGAGAGAGAGAGAGAGAGAGAGAGAGAGAGAGAAAAGAAATTATTTTGTTTAATAAGAAGAACAGAGACGCAGCTGTATTGTGGGCGGGATCTATTAAACTATAACAATTTTAACCCATACCCAAGGTATACAACCACCGTTTACAATATTGTGTTGCGCAATTCATAGTGAAAAGTAAATTCTCCTTAGTTTTACATCTCTAGATGACATATTTCATCACGTATACATTTAATCAGTTTGAATATAATTATTGTTACCGACGGAGACAGTAATCTAGATATCCCTGCTCTGTCTCCGTGTGGTAGCACAAATATTATATTCAGTCGTCTTGGGACCCATCCACGATACAGTTTTGCTGCTAACTTTGGACGTTAATCCACCAACCCTCTTACCCATCCACGATACAGCTTCGATGCTAACTTTGGACGTTAATCCACCAACCCTCTTACCCATCCACGATACAGCTTCGATGCTAACTTTGGACGTTAATCCACCAACCCTCTTATCCATCCACGATACAGCTTTACTGCTAACTTTGAACATTAATCCACCAACCCTCTTACCCATCCACGATACAGCTTTGCTACTAGCGTTGGCCGTTAATCCACCAACCCTCTTACCCATCCACGATAGGGCTTTGCTGCTAACTTTGGACGTTAACCCACCAACCCTCTCACTAACCAACTAACCAAATCTCACCTCCAGGATGGCCAGTTCCTTCTGACACAGCAGGTTCCTCACGATGATGAATCCATCCCTGTTGAAATCTTCTTTCATGGAGGCGCTAACTTCCAGTTCCTCGCCATTATACACATAGGCGTTGAGATTTGCCATTGCTCCAACTATGGAGTTGTGAAACAGCAAGAAAATACGTCTAGAGATCTACTTTCGGTGTTTGGGATGGGCCTGTAAATGAATGGATTGTCGTTGAGAGTTAAGTTAAATGGGGAATGAGAGGTTTTGATTTTTTAAAAATGTACTGTACTATCTTCGTTAATTCCACTTATCAAGAAAAACAGCAACCACAACATCATCTTAAACAATAATGATAGTTGGTTTAATAGAAATAATGATTATAATAATAAT
>RQTK01000502.1:122869-145213 GCA_003991915.1 Elysia chlorotica
TTTTTTTCCACTTTGATTTCCTCCTTTAAACCAACATACAAGCTGCATAACTTTGTTGTTGTATTGTTAGGATCGTCGTGGTTGGTCTAGTTAGTGAAGGAGAAGGAAAAAAGTATACTAGCAGCTTTATAGTTAACGCAGAAAGCAAGTGAGAACATAAAAGTCCGCATTCATCAATATCGAGAACACCAAATCTGTGAGTACAATAACTATGTGCAGTGTGATGTTAGTAATCTTGTTATTTAGCTTAAGGATAGTACGACCAATGAAAATAGTTATTTATTTACTAGAGTTTTTTTTAAACAGTTTCTGAATAAAACATTTTACTATAATAATCTCATTTTTGTGAGTTTAATAATTAATGGAATATTATTCAATGGATTTATTTTTAGTTTAAAAATTAAACAAATCAAAGACCACACATGAATCACTCAAACAGGCCCAAGTCTTTCTTTACGTCTTCTTTATTGCTTTCCTTTGCGTTTTACAATATATCCTTTATGGAAGGTGCGGTGGTCCTGGGGTAGAACATCGGCTTCCGACGCGAAAGGTCCGGTTTCGAGCCCTGGCGACTGCGCTCCCTACAGGTTGGGTCGGTGTCAGTTTAATGTGCCCGGCTGAGACAGGAGTCACGGTATCTCCGCTCTGTGTCCCGTGTGGCAGCACATAAAATTGTCAGACGTCAGTCTTGGTGTCCGTCCACAATATAGCCTATATAGTGTTGATGTTGGACGTTAAACCAACTCAACTCAACTCGCCATTTCAGACATGAGCCATGGTATCCCCGCACTGTCTTTGTGTAACAGCAGGCAAATTTGCCAAAATAATGTTTTGGAACATGTCCAAGTTAAAGCTTTGTTACTAACGCTGTAGCGTAACAAACCAACTAACCAAGCAACTAAGTTAAAAAGATGCCAGGAGCGAATATGTACATACAACTTGTAAAAAAAACTAAAATCAAATGAAGCCAAGAAAGAGAGAGAGAGAGAGAGGTGGGATTGAGAGAGATGGAGAGAGAGAAAGGGGGGAGGGGAGAATGTGGTGTGGGGAGATTGACAGAAGTTAACGTGGGGATGGGAGAGGGATAGTAGGATTAGAGGATAGAGAGATATAGGGGAATAGGAAGATTTAAAAACAAGTAAAGAGCGAGGGAAAGAGAGAAAAAAGAGGAATGAAGAGAGAGAGAGAGAAAGAAAGAAAGAAATAGAGAGACAGAAAGACAGACAAAGAGAGACAAATAGAGAGATAAAATAAAGAGAGAGGTGAGAGACATTGTGCAGCGACAGTCACTGTGGATGGGGTTAGAGACGTAGGGAGGGGACATAATAGAAGGTGCGAGGAGGGAGTGAGGGTTGATTTGGGGGTGGGGGGGGTGAGTTAAGAGGGGTGAGTAGGGAGGGGTGAGTAGGGAGGGGCGAGGAGGGTTTATAAATAAAACTAACGCCCTAATATATAGTGATATATCTGACGCAGGGCTGGTTATTATGTTGGTTCCTCTATCTATAAAAGAGAACGAATCCACATCGCCGATTCACTAGTTTTACAAACCCAAGGCGATCAACTGTTCGAAATTCGGACGATTCTACATGTATATATATATATTTTTTTCCACTTTGATTTCCTCCTTTAAACCAACATACAAGCTGCATAACTTTGTTGTTGTATTGTTAGGATCGTCGTGGTTGGTCTAGTTAGTGAAGGAGAAGGAAAAAAGTATACTAGCAGCTTTATAGTTAACGCAGAAAGCAAGTGAGAACATAAAAGTCCGCATTCATCAATATCGAGAACACCAAATCTGTGAGTACAATAACTATGTGCAGTGTGATGTTAGTAATCTTGTTATTTAGCTTAAGGATAGTACGACCAATGAAAATAGTTATTTATTTACTAGAGTTTTTTTTAAACAGTTTCTGAATAAAACATTTTACTATAATAATCTCATTTTTGTGAGTTTAATAATTAATGGAATATTATTCAATGGATTTATTTTTAGTTTAAAAATTAAACAAATCAAAGAAAAAACAACGTCGATCTAGTTGAATAGTCCATTCATATATAATAAAAAATGAGTTCACAACAAGACAAAAGCTACAACACCAACTACTACCACGACAACCACAACTAAATATCAATAAAACAAAAACAAAACGAAACCGGAGGAGTTTGTTGAAGACAAAAGACAACATTTCCCCCAGCTGCACCAACAACTTGAGCGTATGTTAGTTGGTTTCTGAAACAACAACGTCAGCCGAAAAGCAATTTTGTGGATGAGTCTCAAAATCAACGTCTACAAACTTTACACGCTGGGATAAAGAGACAGAGGCTGTGTGTTGGTTGTATTAGCGCTAACTCTCTCTACTGGATTTGTTAGTGTTAGTCTAATGTGGCCATTTGAGACCGATATTAGTCTAATGTGATCGGCTGAGACAGGAGTCACGGTATCTCCGCTCTGTGTCCCGTGTGGCAGCACATAAAATTGTCAGACGTCAGTCTTGGTGTCCGTCCACAATATAGCCTATATAGTGTTGATGTTGGACGTTAAACCAACTCAACTCAACTCGCCATTTCAGACATGAGCCATGGTATCCCCGCACTGTCTTTGTGTAACAGCAGGCAAATTTGCCAAAATAATGTTTTGGAACATGTCCAAGTTAAAGCTTTGTTACTAACGCTGTAGCGTAACAAACCAACTAACCAAGCAACTAAGTTAAAAAGATGCCAGGAGCGAATATGTACATACAACTTGTAAAAAAAACTAAAATCAAATGAAGCCAAGACCAGCTTTCATGAAATTGTTCTTTTCCGTTAATCTCTAAACTCTTTTGTGAGTTTTCTGGTAGAGCAAAATTCTTCTCCATGTATCATATTATAAATGCCTTTGTTGTTACCCAGCTCCCACAAAATTGCAAAAGAATTTGCCAATAATTTAATTTAGATTTAA
Organism: Elysia chlorotica; assembly: GCA_003991915.1. NCBI lineage: Eukaryota > Metazoa > Mollusca > Gastropoda > Plakobranchidae > Elysia > Elysia chlorotica. Next base: position 125,811 of record RQTK01000502.1, read on the forward strand.
CATTACTTAAAGCGCAATCATAATGTTGTGGAACTCTTGGCATTCTTATAGAAATGCCATCGTTGAGCAATCTTATTGCCATATAATGATTACTGTAAATTTAAGATAATTAAAATAATACACATTTTTACCTTTCTAAGGAGTCTACATTTTATTATTGTTCATCTGTAATTAAATACACATTTTAACTTTATTATGAGACAATACTAAATGATAATGTATATAACAAAGGCATTGATTTATTATACTAACATTTTAAGACGGCATCTATCTTACTCTTAGATACACCCACGTCTTAATTTTCCTGAAATTAAAAGGTAGATTTATTTGTAATTTGTTATGCAGAAAAGAAGATCATATCTTTAAATAATAGATAACTTCCATTGCGATTTATTCTGCAGAAAAGATCTTTCTGGACGTAATAGATGAATTACTTTGTGGTTAATTTTCACGGAAAAGACCTGTCTAAAAAATTGGTAATTCTTTTATACGGAAAAAACCTTTATGAGATATTATTTTGTTGTTGTTATTGTTGTTGTTGTTGTTGTTGTTGTTGTTGTTGTTGTTGTTGTTGTTGTTGTTGTTTGTAGGAATATGTATCGTTCATAGTAAAACAATATCCTAATTGATCATGGTTTAACCGTTTTTATATTATTTAATGAGCAGGAAAATACAGGAACATAAAAAGAACAAAGATATAAGTGAGGAAGAAAAAAAAACACCAAACGACAATGATGGAAATAGTGTTTTCCCGTTAAGTCGTGGAGGCGGGTGTCTTGATGGAACAAAAAACAACAACAAAACAAAACAAAAAAAGCCCCCCCCCCCCCCCAAATACACACAAAACAACAACTTCCCGAACAAAACAAAACAAAACACAAAAAACCTGATCTTCACATTCCCCTCAGCTAAGAATATATGTTGAAATGACACGCACTTGTCATGACCTCAAGTTAATTAAATTTTGGTTTAAGTAATTAAAAAACAAACAAAGAAGCCATAGACGAAACATAAAGCGTAAACAGTGTAGGTTATCAAGTAACAGCTCAAAATTGCCACACATGGAGATTTCGAAGCGCTTTAGCTTGTTGAATACAATAATATGGAAGTGGATATAGTGCTGATCTGAATATTATTACAAAAATGTACCAAATACGCAAGCTTTCAACATGAATCCTTCATCAGACACACGATAAAAACAAACAAAAACAAGCAAATAACAGCAAACAAACCAGAAAGCAACAAACAAACCAAAAAGCAAGAAACAAAAACAAAAAAAAAAACAACCAAAAAAACAGCAAACAATTTCTAAATGTATAATAAATACAACATTGCGTTATGTATACAGTATATACAAAAGAGAGAAATCTGATAGTAATTGTATGATAAACTAATATATATATATATATGTATAAATAAAAACAAAATTGTGTCTGATTAAGCTTAATTCAAAATGCTTACATTTTTTTGGTCCTATATTGTAATTTTAGAGCTGCATTCTGTCTACTTTTCAATTTTCTCTCTGCTTCACAGTATTGTAGCATATAATGCATATTCCCTAAAATGTAAGGTTAATGCATATCATATGATACATGGTTGGGAATGACAGCACAGCTGTTATTCAAGTTTTTAAATTTTTTTGTTCCGCTTATGCGGACAGGATACCTACCTTCCGTTGGGATCTAGTGTTGGCCTGATAACGGATAAACCAGGTTCGAGCCCTGGCGATTTCGCTCCCTACTGGTTGGGGCGGTGTCAGTTTAATGTGACCGGCTGAGACTGGAGTCATGGCATGCCCGCCCTGTCACGTGTGTGGCACGTCGTCAGACGTCAGACGTCAGACGTCAGTCTTGGGACCCATCCACAATATAGCCTATATAGTGCTGATGTTGGACATTAAACCAACTCAACTCAACCCCAAGCGTTTTGTTTTTTTGTTCCGCCTATGCGGACGGGATCTGAACCTTCCGTTGGGATCTAGTGCTGAGCTGATATTGGTTGTCAAGAACCGATCCACTAGGTACCTTCATCCAGCGGAACAGGTACCGCAGTAAATGGGCACGGACTGTTCCTGTTCCGGTAACTGTAACTGTTACTGTAACTGTAACTGTTACTGATCATGTAACGGTAGAGGTATATGTAACGCTGTTCATGATAACAGCACTTTGATTTGTCAGCCGTTAATCTTGGGACCCGTCCACAATGTAGCATATATAGTGCTGACGTGGGACACTAAACAACAAACAAGTACAGCTGACCTGGACATTAAGCTCTCCAGAAAAATCGAAGCCTGTCGCATGTTCTGGGCGTCTTGATTCCCCACTTGAACTCTAACTTTATAAAGTGATGAGCACAAAAAACTCTTCAAAACCCCCGGGTTAGTAAAAAGTGAAAGGAAGAAACTTCAAGAGCAAATTTCACCTGGAACGAAAGAAGAAGAAGAAGAAGATGTGTTGATGTTGTTTTGTTTTTGTTTTGTTTTGTTTTTGTGTTGTTGTTGTTTTTGTTGTTGTTGTTGTTGTTGTTGTTGTTGTTGTTGTTGTTGTTGTTGTTTTTTGTGGACAGTCTTTAAACCCTCAAAACCGGAAAATGAATAAAAACAAATCCTATGAACTGTTTAAAAATATTAACGTGCAAACACAACTACTAATAATAATAGTACTAGTGCAAAATTGTCAAGATTACAAAACAAACTGGGATTGGCTTTCAATGTCAATACTGATAAACCTACAGGCTGATTTCATAATAATTTATTCAAAACCTGAAATCACTCTTAGACTAAAAGTCTTCAATATTTTATTCGTGGAAATCCTTCACATTCGAGATATGAGTACAGGCTATCACGACACAAAATCAAGTTAGATGAACTTTGCAATACAAAATGGTCCTTCAAATTGAAATTGATGATAGTTAATTAAAATTATTTGATCAACGTTCCCACACTAAATGCTGCTGACACTGTGATCATTTCCACAGCATTTAGATACGCAAAAACTAAATATATATATATATATGTATAAATAAAAACAAAATTGTGTCTGATTAAGCTTAATTCAAAATGCTTACATTTTTTTGGTCCTATATTGTAATTTTAGAGCTGCATTCTGTCTACTTTTCAATTTTCTCTCTGCTTCACAGTATTGTAGCATATAATGCATATTCCCTAAAATGTAAGGTTAATGCATATCATATGATACATGGTTGGGAATGACAGCACAGCTGTTATTCAAGTTTTTAAATTTTTTTGTTCCGCTTATGCGGACAGGATACCTACCTTCCGTTGGGATCTAGTGTTGGCCTGATAACGGATAAACCAGGTTCGAGCCCTGGCGATTTCGCTCCCTACTGGTTGGGGCGGTGTCAGTTTAATGTGACCGGCTGAGACTGGAGTCATGGCATGCCCGCCCTGTCACGTGTGTGGCACGTCGTCAGACGTCAGACGTCAGACGTCAGTCTTGGGACCCATCCACAATATAGCCTATATAGTGCTGATGTTGGACATTAAACCAACTCAACTCAACCCCAAGCGTTTTGTTTTTTTGTTCCGCCTATGCGGACGGGATCTGAACCTTCCGTTGGGATCTAGTGCTGAGCTGATATTGGTTGTCAAGAACCGATCCACTAGGTACCTTCATCCAGCGGAACAGGTACCGCAGTAAATGGGCACGGACTGTTCCTGTTCCGGTAACTGTAACTGTTACTGTAACTGTAACTGTTACTGATCATGTAACGGTAGAGGTATATGTAACGCTGTTCATGATACTAGGAATAGATAGAATTTAAGTAATTTCTCACCCCTCTCTCGATAACTCTGCACAACCAGTTAACCTTCAAGCACGCACGCTTGTTTATTGATTTATTATTTACTTATTTATGTATTTATGTATTTACTTATTTATTTATTTATTTTTGATTTTTAAATGTAGATTATGATAGTTACAATCCTTAATAAAAGTCCAAGAGCTAACGGAACCGACCCGAAACCAGAAACATCACGACTCCTATCCGGTCCAGGTACCGGTACATCGATCTATTCCGGTTGCCCTGCTCTTGTAGCATCCCCACTGATCTTATATCATGTTAACTTATTTACAACAAGATCCATGTCGCGTCGCCCATAGCGTCTAGCAAAGGGAACTTACCAATACAATTCTCAATTTGGGAGGGTTGTAAAATACTTTGCAAAAATGTATAGTAAAATGATTGTATAAAAACATATTAGCGCATTTCATTGGCTCATAAATTGCTTTGCTCTATCGACAATCTAAATAAGAAGGAGATAGGACAAAGTCATAAACCGACGATTTGGCGCCTTGTGTTATCATAGCGAGATCAGACGGTGAAGAAAATTCAGATAAAATATGATAACGATCCTGCTTACTCAAAATTTTCCAACAATTTATCCTATAATCTATGATAACGAAATAAGTTGATATTTCCCCCCAAATTCTGGCAAATAACTTCAGCCTCTAAGGGAAATAATTGTAAACTTTATACGACTCTCGGGGTTCAATGTTTAGCAAGAGCATCAATTTCTTTGACAAAACGCCCCGTGAATTTTTTTATGGTGCACTTTACTTTTTATTTAGATCTAGATGTTGCGGCTTGCTGCAGTTTCTCGCTTTTTTCGTGAAATATTGATATATTGCGATGTAATGAAAGTTTTATCTCCTAAGAGAATATTATGATCTCGATATAAGAATAAAACGACTCTATGGAATCATACTTAAAGATAAAAGGTAGGAGTGAAGTTACGAGATGTAAAAATTTAATGTGCGCATTAATTTTAGTTTTATCGCTTTGCAAAATAGATCTCGTCCAGTAAGCTAATTATCAGAGGCTGGCTTGAATGTATAGCCATAGAGGATTTGTACGCCATTTTTTTTTTTTATAAAAGAGAAGCCTTTCCTATTTTAACAACTCCTAGGGTCTAAAAGAGGATCATATACGGCGACGAGTCCTAAGACAAACGTCTAATAATTTTACAGATACAGAACAGGATTATCAGGTAAAGCCAACTGACTCACGTATTGGGAATGAGAAATCACATGCAGTTATTCTACTTTGTAAGAAATCATCAGAACCGAGTTGGGGCTTTGTCGTGATGGCCTATATTCATATTCTAAGTTTGAAAGTTCTCGAAGAATAACACATTAACAATTTTAATTTAAGGGATATTTAAATGTGTGGGATTATAAAATACTGATGAAATTGTTGGAGGAAACAAGAATGAACTATTTGTCCCTTTGTCGTCATAGCCTTATTAAATCCAAAGTTTGAAAGTCCCCGGATAGTAAAATATATGAAGCACTCAGGATGGATCTGACACAAGTCGGAATTTTGACTCTTTTCTTCTTTTTCCTTTTTATAGTGCATTGAGAAACACAAAGTTCTCTTTAAGACGTTGCAAAAAGTTACAACTACCGTATACCGTTTGTAAATATTTATTTTTGTTTGAGAATGAACAAGTGCATGTGGTGTAGTTTATCAATCTTTAGAGGGTAGTAGCTCAAAACTTATTATATCAGCGATTTCTAACTGATTTACTCTGATTGCGTTACACATTCATAACTTTAGTTTTGGTATATGTACTTGTTCAAGGTTTAATGTTGATGAACTTTCGTAAAGTCGGCGGACCATTTTGTACCACAGGGTTGATCTATTCTAAGCCTTTGTCGTGATAGCTTATATTCTTATATTCAGATCCAGATTTTTAAAGTCCTCCGAGAATAAAATAAATTATACGCAATTTTAGTTTTACATATTTATCCATTTCAGGTTATCAAATGCTGATGAAATTATTCTAGTGTCGGCTGACCATTTTGTACCGCAAGATTGTTCAACTTCGTTCCGTTGTTGTGAAAGCCTATGATTTAAATCCCCAAATTTGACAGTTATCCATGTGAAAATATTCAATGTTAGACGTATAGTATATTAACAAGTTTAGGGTTATGAGGGGGGCGCGGTGGTCCAGGGGTAGAACATCGGCTTCCGACGCAAAAGGTCCCGAGTTCGAATCCTGGCTGTTGCGTTCCCTACTGGTTGGGTCGGTGTTAGTATAATGTGACCAGCACATAAAATTGTCAGACGTCCATCTTGGGACCCTTCCACAATATAGCCTATATAGTGCTGCTGTTGGACGTTAAACCAACCCAACCCAACCCAACCCCAACCCTTAGAATTATGAATGCGGATGAATCAATCGTATTGTCTGCGGACTACTTTGTACGGCAAAAATGATCTGTTGTCGTGACAGTCTATGCTCAGAGTCTAATTAAATGTTCTCAAAGAATTTCAACGAGCACTATTATTTCGGTTTGGGATATTTTCAGGGTTTAGGTTATGAAATGCTAATGTAACTAGGACATTATCGCTATCGGAGCACCGTTTCGTATTGCAAGATAGATCTATTCTATTCCTTTCACGTGAAAGCCTTTATTTAGATCACTGATGGCAAAGTTTTCGTGGATACTGAATACCGGTACAATAATGGAAATGTTAGGCGACTTTTGATATTCACACGTTTCGGGCTATCAAATGAAACTATCGTGGTATAGGCAGACCATTTCGTGTGGCAAGATCAATTTGTTTTATTCCTTTGTCGTGATATCATGTGTTCAGATCCAGACTTTGATAATATATGTACTGAACACATTAAATATTAACAATTTTAATTTAGGGATATTAATTTAGTTTTTGCGTATCTAAATGCTGTGGAAATGATCACAGTGTCAGCAGCATTTAGTGTGGGAACGTTGATCAAATAATTTTAATTAACTATCATCAATTTCAATTTGAAGGACCATTTTGTATTGCAAAGTTCATCTAACTTGATTTTGTGTCGTGATAGCCTGTACTCATATCTCGAATGTGAAGGATTTCCACGAATAAAATATTGAAGACTTTTAGTCTAAGAGTGATTTCAGGTTTTGAATAAATTATTATGAAATCAGCCTGTAGGTTTATCAGTATTGACATTGAAAGCCAATCCCAGTTTGTTTTGTAATCTTGACAATTTTGCACTAGTACTATTATTATTAGTAGTTGTGTTTGCACGTTAATATTTTTAAACAGTTCATAGGATTTGTTTTTATTCATTTTCCGGTTTTGAGGGTTTAAAGACTGTCCACAAAAAACAACAACAACAACAACAACAACAACAACAACAACAACAACAACAACAACAACAACAACAAACAGCCAACCAACAGCCGGCAACAAAGACACAAACAAACAAACAAACGGAACAAAACAAAATCAAAGAAATAAACAGGAGTACAGTTGTGGAACTCTTGCGTCTACAAACCTTGGCAAGGTTAATTGAAAAAATAATGAATATACACTAACATGCACTCAAAACGAAAATTATCATTTAGCACTCAGATAAATCTTGTGAACCTATGATTCTTTGATCAGTAATAGTAATTATAATCACTGCAAATAGTGTACAGTTACCTGAGATGAAGATGAAATCCGTCGTCCAGGTTATTACGAGATTATATTCGGTGGTTTCTGACACTCCTTAAATCCTGATTATTTTGATAAATTGAAAGACTATAGATCATCTTCTTAAAATGACATTCGACATCTCTTCATCGCTTCGTCAGATAATTATATTTTGTATTACCCCAGTACAAAAGAATTTCGTTACAAAAAGTCATCCATACCTACCACCACCCACACACAAACATAAAAAAAAAAATATTTTCATTATAAGCTTTGCGATTTGTAAGGCGATAACGGATAACCTAATCACTTCCTTCAGCCCTGGTGATTTCTAATCGCTCTTTGGGTCCGTAAGTCTAGAATAGAGCTATGACGGACGCCTCTACATATTCCCTAACTGTATGTATTTGTTTTGGCTATGATTCCGTTATCGTAAGGCATCTATTATAAATAAATATTATAAATATTGTAGATTGCTCATTACCCCCCGCAACATATTTATTTCACAACCTGTGTAGGCAATTTATTAAACAGACAGAGGCTATGGATTACTCATAACCCCCCGCAATAGACTTATTTCACAACCTGTGTAGACAATACTAGTCTATTAAATAGGCAGAGGTCGTAGACTGCTCATAACCCTCGCAATAGACTTATTTCACAACCTGTGTAGGCAATACTGATCTATCAAACAGTCTGTGTAGACAATACTAAGCTATTAAATAGGCAGAAGTTGTAGATTACTCATTACCCCCCGCAAGATACCTATTTCACACAACCTGTGTAGGCAATACTAATCTATTAAACAGGCAGAAGTTGTAGTTTGCTGATTGCCCCCACATCAGACCTATTTCACAACATGTGTAGACAATACTCATCTATTAAATAGCCAGAGGTTGTAGACTGCTCATTACCCCCGCAACAAACTTATTTCACAACATGTGTAGACAATACTAGTCTATTAAACAGGCAGAAGTTGTAGTTTGCTGATTGCCCCCGCAAGATATTTATTTCACAACCTGTGTAGATAATACTGATCTATTAAATAGGCAGAAGTTGTAGATTGTCCATTACCCCCACAACAGACTTATTTAACAACCTGTGTAGATAATACTGATCTATTAAATAGGCAGAAGTTGTAGATTGCTCAATATCCGGGGGGCGCGGTGGTTCAGGGGTAGAACATCGGCTTTCGACGCAAAAGGTCCCGAGTTCGAATCTTGGCTGTTGCGCTCCCTACTGGTTGGGTCGCTGTCAATATAATGTGACCGGCTGACACAGGAGTCATGGTATCCCCGCCCTGTCTCGTGTGTGGCAAAACATAAAATTGTCAGACGTCCGTCTTGGGTCCCGTCCACAATATAGTCTATATAGTGCTGCTGTTGTACGTTAAACCAACCCAACCAACCAAACAACCAACCAAGCTCAATATCCCCGCAACAGACTTATTTCACAACCTGTTTAGGCATCACTGGACTTTTCTTTGTCAAGATTAATAGTTTTAAGTTACTTCATAAAAAAAAACCGTGTTAATTAAAAATCTAGCTAGCTACTTATATCTTATGACAGTCTTTTGACTGACGCAGTACTACTTTTTTAAACATGTCCTTAGATCTAACGTTATCTCATTAGATTAATTTTTAATTAGCCACGTCCTTAGCCCTGTCGTTTTCCATTAAATTTAATTATGTGACGAGTCTTTGCCTCTACGTCATTTCTTTTAACGTTACTCTAGCATTTATGTACCTCTATCTTGTCCTTCTAACTTTACTCTAGCATTATTTTCAATACCTCTATCTCGTTCTTTTAACTTCACTCTAGCATGATTTATATACCTCTATCTTGTTCTTTTAACTTTACTCTAGCATTTCTATACCTCCATCTTTCCTTTTAACTTCACTCTAGCATTTATATACCTCTATCTCGTTCTTTAACTTTACTCTAGCATTTCTATACCCCTATCTTTCCTTTAAACTTTACTCTAGCATTTCTATACATCTATATTGTCCTTTTCGCTTTAACATTTCTATACCTCTATCTTGTCCTTGTAACTTTACTCTAGCATTTCTATACATCTGTCTTGTCTTTTTAACTGTACTCTAGCATTTCTATACCTCTATCTAGTTCTTTTAACTCCACTCTAGCATTTCTATACATCTGTCTTGTCTTTTTAACTGTACTCTAGCATTTCTATACCTCTATCTAGTTCTTTTAACTCCACTCTAGCATTTCTATACATCTATCTTGCCCTTTTAACTTTAGTCTGGCATTTCTATACCTCTATCTTGTCATTTTAAGTTTACTCTAGCATTTCTATACCTCTATCTTCTCCTTTTAACGTCACTCTAGCATTTCTATACATCTATCTTGCCCTTTTAACTTTAGTCTGGCGTGTCTGAGCTCTATCTTCTATTTTAAAAAAAATTAATGATTTGTATGAGGGCTGTCCCAGAAGTAAGGTAAGTGAAGCCATAAGTCAGGAAGTATTTGGGCAAAATTAATAACAATTTTACATTAGTTGTCCACACCTTTAGTCTACTTTTTGATGTAGGCCTACACGTTTTTACCACGCTGTTCGATGCATTTTCCCCACCTTCAGAAAATCAAATTTACCCTCCTTAAAAAATTGCGTCAAGACTTTTCAGCCATAGTGATACTTTTCTGATTATCATAAGCTCGTCATAAGAATCAAACTGTTTCCTGACAAAAAAAAATAGTGTAGCTTGAGGGGCCCAAACAAGTGAAAAACTGAAGGGGACAATTCAAGACTATGAGTGGAATGCTTTAGAATGTTTCGTCTATTCTTTTAAACCAGTCTCTAGTGGTCTTTGACATTTTGAAAAAAAAAACGATTCTTTTATCTCTCTTTTCTCTTTATCTATCTCTCTTTCTTTCTTTTATTACTTTGACCTTGATATACTATATACGGTACTGTAACATCACTCGTTACCCATCTAGAATATTCCACGATTGGAAATATGCTTCAAAGTCAACTTATGAACCCATTAATCATTTAGTAATATAGTCACCTCCTATTGTGAGTATAATTTGTCAAGCGACTCCAGAGACTCTAGCAGTATCATTTTTTTGTTCTATCTTCACAAGACCTTCCAAATCTGAACGGAACCGGTATCATTACATCAAAACTCTGGTTTTGTCACCCTATTAATTTTATCTTCGAGACAAATCATACCATCCAATGAAACGGCTTATAGAATTGTATCAAATGGCGCGGTTAACAATAGTCCTTTCTTATCAGGCACGAGGGATATTTCTTCAGCTGATTAAAAAGCTTTATGCACATAGAATTTTCAACAAAGAGAGTGCTATTGTCAGAACTTAGATCTACGGCCTACACAGATTAGCGTTACCAAAAGCGCTAAGAGAAAAGGATTTTCCCGTAAATCAGAATAAATTTCTTGACGAAACTTCTCTATTTGTCATCGTCCATGTACCACACTAACATCATCAAAACAAAAACACTATGGATGGAATTACTAAATGTTAATCATGGTTATAATTATTATTATTTTTGGTACCATTTATTTTCTTCAAAAGATGAAAAGCTGATATCTTTAATATTTTTTATCTTGTTTTGTAACTTAACCCTGAAGGCGATCCTACATGAGACATATAATACTCATACAAATAGTCAATTTATAACACGTTTCAAATTGGTCTTGATATAACTGTGGTGTTTGGACATCAAAGTCTTTAATGGCTGTGTCAAAATGATGACATCAGTTTTTGTTACCGTTTAGTATTTTGATTGTACTTCAACAATATCTGCAACAATAATAATATGGCCTACAGCGTCGACGACTACTACTACTACTACTACTACTACTACTACTACTACTACTACTACTACTACTACTACTACTACTACTACTACTACTACTACTACTACTACTACTACTACTACTACTACTACTACTACTACTACTACTACTACTACTACTACTACTACTACTACTACTACTACTTCTACTACTACTACTGCTGCCGTCAAAACTTGGGGGTGGTGTTCTGAAAACAATAGACACAAAATCCCACATATTTTGACTGAACATAATGCGTCTGTAACCTTAGAAATGAATACACTTTTCTTAAACAAGCATAGGTTGAACTGACATCTCTTTTATAATAGACATACCAGGAGAGAGATAAGGAGAGAGGCGCAATTGGGAGAAATGATTCATCTTGCGTGCTAGAGAATGGGAGGAATCCTCTCGGAGTCTCTCTTCTCAACTCTTTTTTATTTCCCCTTCAATTCCTTCCAACCGTTTTCTTCATGTTCTCCGTTTTTTCGTTGATCACATTCTTTTTAATTTTTTTACGCACTCCGTCGCCCTCATGAAAATGTTTGTTCTTTTTTTACTTTTTTGTTGTCTCTCTTTACCTCGCAGTAAGGCTTATAATTATGTTCTTGACATAAGAGAAGACTTATACATATAAATGATGAGTAAATTGAGCATGGCGATGATGCTTGATAGAGAACCGGGAGTGATTACCCGTGGGTGTAGCCTGGGCCTTTGAAGCACCGTGACGGTATCCTGTTTACGAATGGCTCGGGGATTCTTCAGATTCTTTTCAGCATTAACAATATTAAACAATATTCCGGATCTGTAGCGGTGAAGGTGGGAAAACCCAACCCATCACTACCGTAATGGAATATTTTTGAGGAGATGACATGAGGGCAAACATAACGTCAAATCATTCATCCTTTTGCCATTTAATTTATACCGAATGGTGATATTTTTTACAACGCGGTAGAAAAACCGAGGGCTTTGGACATATGCCATGTAATGTATTAATTTTCATAGCTGCAACAATCTTGTGACTCACTCAAGCCAAAAGCCAGCGGTGCGTGTCGGATCTGGAATTCCAGCTAATAACAGGCTTTGATGATGGCTGCAGATTGGGCATACAGGTATTATGTGACGTGAAGTTGAAAAAAAAAGGTGTGTCTTCAGAGTGGTGTAGAGCGCAGTCACTCTTAGTGTGGAAAGAGAGGGGTGGCAGCATCAACACTGATCAAGTAACAAAACCCACTGCGTAGGCGCAGGCAGCTGCAAAGAATCTGGTGACTGGTCAAGGGTCCAGTACTGCTGCTGCTGACCAGAAGAGCTCTGTTTATTTTTTGTATGTCTGATTCTGTCTTATGTCTGTATTTCTTTTTTTTTTTTTAACCACAATTCTTACCTGCTAAAAGAATTAGACATGTAAGCAAGCCCTTGTCTATGCTTATTGTCGCATGTCTCTTTTGTGTCTTATGTGTGTCTCTAGTTTGTTCTTCTTTTTTCCCACCAGCCTAAAGAAGCAGACCATGATGAAGCAAGCTTTTCTGATGCTCTCTCACCTGACTTTACTGTCTCTGACGCTGAATGGCTGTTTCTCCCTTAACCAGGGCGCCGAGAAATTAGATCTACAGGTAAGGTTGACCTTATGTTGGGTTGGTTGTGTAACGTTTGACGTGAGTAGTTACTGTAAAGTATATCGTGGACGTGCCCCAAGAATAACGTCTGGCAATTTTACGAGCTGTCACAGAGAGACAGTGCGGGGAGAACTTAGCTCATTGTTCAGCCGATCACATAAAACTTGACACCGACCCAACCAGTAGGGAGCGCAGGTGTTACATGTCTTGATAGAAAAGGGTCCAAATGTAGAGTTAAATCCATTGAGAGACTTAAAGATATAGATCTTGAAATATATGGCTTCATAACTATATATCTTGAGAGATGGGTTAGGATTTATTGACCTTGAGATATATGACTTCGGGGTTATAAACCTTAGGAGATGTAAGTTGACAGTTATACATCTTAAGAGATATGGATTCTGAGTAACACTAGATCTTGAGGATATTGATTCACAGCTATTGATCTTGAAAAGTATCGATATAGATATTGATAGATATGGTCAAGAATTAGAGTCGTATATCTTGTGTGATATGAGTATTTTTAACGGTATTGTGAACTCTGTATTCTTCTTTAACTCTTTAAGATTTAAAAACTCGTCAATTAACATTGACTAACTCAAACCATTTCCTTTTCCCACTATAGCACGACATTCCCCGCCTGGAAAGAACGGACCAGGATCTGATGAACTTCTTGGTGGACGCCGCTATATCGTCTAAACACAACAGGCAAGGCTTTCCGGTGAATGCTTTAGAGATGGCGGAGCGGGATTCTGGAACGTCTTTGGGAGAGCTGTCTAGGAATCAGGCGCCCAAACGGGATGCGACGCCTCGAGAAACTATGGACGAGCTGATGGCGGACATTGTTTCAGCTCTGGACTATTTGGAAGAGGAGCAGAGACATGACGTGAACGATCTGGACAAGAGACCACTTCAAAAATGGAGGACGCCTTCACGAAGACAACACAACTTCGTTCGCATCGGAAAGCGGAACAGTGTCGACTGTGGCCCGCAGGGTTGTAGCCCGTGGCTTTGGAGTGTGGGTGGATCTAGTGGTGATGATTCCAGAGGTAGTGGTAGAGGCAGCAATTCAAATGATGCGGCTGCCTCTGCGTTTAGTCGGCAAATCCCGAAGTCTTGGCTTGCAACGCTTAACGATGGAAGTAACAGCGAAAAAGGCGTAGAATCATTAATAGACAGCTGGGCCCAAAATAACAACAACAACAACGACAACAACAACAACAACAACAACGACGACGACAACAACAACTACAATGACAATCTTCAGGAAGTGCTACAGTCTGGAGAAGTTACAAAACGGGGCGTCAACACATTCCTAAGGTTAGGCCGAAGGAGCGGAGTGGACAATTCCAGTCCCCGAGTGGTCCTCAGCTTCGATGGTCAGCAAACTATTCCTTCTTCGGCGCATGACACACAACTGTCTGAGAGCGATGCCGCAATATCCACGCCCTTCAAGCGAGGTCGGTTCCGCCACAAATTCGTGCGGATTGGAAGATCCACTCAACCCCGCTCGTCTCTGGGAACTGAGAAAACACTCTCCAATCGGCGTGAGCAGAAACGCAAAGGCGAAATTATTGAACAATTGTCCTCTCAGGTTATGGACGGTGAACGTCCATCCCACAGCGTCGACAGTCCGACTTCAGGCGGTAGTGGGCCAGTGTCTTCGAGGGCTATGGACAATGAAGATCCTTCCTACACTGTCAAGACCCCGCATTCGACTGGAAACGCTTTATAGCTTCAGAAAAAGCCACGGAGCGCGGTTAAGATTGAGACCAAAATGCTCCTTTGAGATCAGCCGCTCCTAAGACGTTGGGTGTGAAAAGCCACCAAGCCAAGGACAATATTATCCATGATAACTATAATAATAAAATTATGTTTTCTTAGGATTTCAAAAGCAAATACCACGCATAGATTAAAAGCCTTACATTGGGTGAAAAAGCCAAAGACTTATCGTAATTTCACGTGTTTTGTTTCCATACTTGTAACTACGACCTCCGATGGACTTTTCATTACATTTCATTTGGTTTTTATTTTAACTGCGTTTATGTTGTTTTAGTTATACAATTTCCCTGAGTTTTTCCCTTCTCATTTTCATCCTTGTCTTAGCAGCACATTTTTACACACCATTAATGTTTCAAAAAACAAAAAAAATTCGTTTTTCATAGTATTAAAACGGAAGGTGTGGTTTGCGCTGGCGTAGGAGCATCGGTTTCTGATACAGAAGGTCCAGGTTCGAGCCCTTCTTTAGGGGCCGCGTTTATCCCAACTGGTTGGGCATGGGGTCAGTAAAATGTGACCGCCTTTGAGGTCTCGTGACTGTGTAGGAAATGTATAAAGACCAAGGGGATGGTTGGGTTGGTTTAACGTCCAACAGCAGCACTATATAGGATATATTGTGGACGGAACCCAAGACAGACGTCTGACAATTTTATGTGCTGCCACACACGAGACAGGGCGGGGATACCATGGCACATACTGACACCGACCCAACCAGTAGGAAACGCAACAGCTAAGATTCGAACTCGGGGCCATCTGCGTCGGAAGCCGATGTTCTACCCCTGGGCCACCGCGCCCCCCCAAGACCAAGGAGGTGTCAACCTAGAACATAGCTTAACCTTCTCCAATAAAAGATTTAGCTCTATCAGAATCTTACAGACAATTAGTAGGTCCTGAATAGAAATAAACAAAAAGTGTGTGTGTGTGTGTGTTGTGTATGAGGAGATGAAGTTTATCGTTGTGTTTTGTATGCGTTTTTTTTTTTTTTAGAAAAGATGCCATCTCTTAGTTTAAAGTTTCCTAGGTTTCTAAGAGGTCTTCTATACGTCGACGTGTTCCAAGACTATTGTCTGACAGTTTTATGCTTATGCACAGGATATGACGTTTCGCAGAAGTACAAGCATACCCTTTGGAAGTGTACAAAGAGCATCCATTTTCTTTCCGAAAAATGTGCTTGTCTAGTGCAATATGGTGGCGAGTTTCGGGAAACTTCAGTGTTGTAATTTGATGGAACTGAAACAGGGAAGATATTATTTTATCTAATGCGCATCCCGTGTGTGACAGCAGTATTACTGCTAGACACCATAGCGCTGAACCAAGGCTTCCAAAAAATAGCAGGCAAAGTCACCGAAGTAGACAACCATTATTTTGCATTAAGATTCCTATATTATTTAAAACTAAAAAAGAGAACTATATTATTTAAAACGTATACAAAGTTCGATCATTTCTCATTATTGCAGTGTAGGCCGAGCAGGCTAAAAAGATTTCTCTCTGAGTATCAATTCGAAATAACTTCCGTAATGATTTATGAAAATGACATCACTGTTAGATCTACACATTACGCTTAAATTTGTTCACTTCCACCATTTCGGTGACTCGGCCTGTTCTTAGGGCCTCGCGCTGAACGTTAAACCAACTCAACTCAACTCGACTCTAAATGCAATAGAAGATTATTTTGTCTTCTTTGCTAACTTGTTTTGGAAAGCCTGTAGACTTTCAGACTAGTTCTCATTGGATTGTCTAAGTTTATTCAGTTTTGCTTTGCTCAGTTTTTTACTTTGCTGAGTTTATTCAGTTTTTACTGGTTTTCTCATTTTTGTACTAGGCCCTACCGAGATTTCCTTCAGAACGCGCCAAGTCACTGAAAAGATTTTAGTGAACACATTTAAGTGTACTGTGAGTAACAGTGTTTTATATCTTATAAATCATTGCAAAAGTTAGTTCAGATTGATAGTCAGGGAGCATTTTCTGTTCAGCCTACCAAGCCTACACTGCGACAATGAAAATTGATCTATTAACTGTTCCTGCTATTTTAATGGTATAATTCAATGGGGCTCTAAATGAAATTTGTTATCTACTTTGATGACTTTACCCGCTATTTTCTAAAGCCTCGGGCCCTATCCATTGGATATATATCCAGGGGGCGATCTAGCGACGCAACTGGTAAAGCGGTGGTTGTTGTTGTTGTTAAGTTGTTTAACGTCCAACATCAGCACTATATAGGCTATATTGTAGACGGGCTCCAAGACTGACGTCTGACAATTTTACGTGCTGCCACACATGAGACAGGGCGGTGATACCATGACTACTGTCTCAGCCGTTCACATTAAACTTACACCGACCCAACTTGTAAGGAGTAACATCTCTAGGGCTCCAACTCGGACCTTTTGCGTCGGAAGCCGATGTTCTACCCCCAAGGCCACGGCACCCGCCTTATCAGGGGACGATCTAGCGCCGCAAATGGTAGAGCGCTCGTCTCCAAATCGAGAGGTCCCAGGTTCGAATCCCGAGATTCGAAAAAAATTAAAAAAAAAATATTTCTCCTATTTCGTCCACTACTGGTTGGGACGGTGTCAACATCATGTGACCAGCTGAAAGAAGAGTCCAGGTATCTCCCCACACCCTCGGTGTGGCAGTACGTATAATTGCCAGACGTTAGTCTTGGGACCCGTTCCAAATATAGCCAATACAGAGCCCACGTTGGGCGTTAAGGCACAACTCAACTCGATCCAGAGTACCAGACTGAAGCCCATTCGGGCCTGTACAATGAGGTTCATTAGCATCCTTTTACCATCCCGTATCTGCGGGGCGCGGTGGTCCAGGAGTAGAACATCGGCTTCCGACGCAAAAGGTCCGTGGTTCGAGCCCTGGCAATTGCACTCCCTACTGGTTGGGTCAGTGTCAGTTTAATGTGACCTACTGAGACAGGAGTCATGGTATCCCCGCCATGTCTTGTGTATGGCAGCACATAAAATTTTCAGACGTCAGTCTTGGGGCCCGTATACAATATAACCTATATAGTGCTGATGTTGGGCGTTAAACCAACTCAACTACAAGTACTACTCCTACCGTATCTAAAAAGGATAACAAATCAAACCTGTTTTTTTACTCTTTTCTTTTTTTTTAAAGGATATATTGTTTCGGGTTATCTTACTGTAAATCTAATCTCATTTAATAACTTTTACCTTTCTTAATCCCACACGGATAAAATGATCTTCTTGTTTGCTTTTTATTACTACGTTTCAAAGCATTACTGTTCCGTAGTTTCATGCATAACTATAAACCAAATAAAAAAAACAACAACAACAATCATCAAGACCTGGAGTGTTACTTAAGTGTATAATGTACTAAAGCCTCCCCCTCTCTCTCTCTCTCTCTCTCTCTCTCTCTCTCTCTCTCTCTCTCTCTCTCTCTCTCTTTTCTATCTTTCTTTCTGTCTCTCTCTGTTTGTTTGTCTGTCTGTCTCTTTCTTTTTCTTGCTCTGAATTTAAACTTTCTTGGTTCCCGTAGGTAACAATATACGCCGAAACAAGTGTGGTCTACACTCGTAGTTGTAGTGGTAGTGGTAGTGGTTGTGATAGTGCTAGTAGTAGTGGTAGTAGTAGTAGTAGTAGTAGTAGTAGTAGTAGTAGTAGTAGTAGTAGTAGCAGCAGCAGCAGCAGCAGCACCAGTAGCAGTAGTAGTAGTAGTAGTAGTAGTAGTAGTAGTAGTAGTAGTAGTAGTAGTAGTAGTAGTAGTAGTAGCAGTAGCAGTAGCAGTAGTAGTAGTAGTAGTAGTAGTAGTAGTAGTAGTAGTAGTAGTAGTAGTAGTAGTAGTAGTAGTAGTAGTAGTAGTAGTAGTAGTAGTAGTAGTAGTAGTAGTAGTAGTAGTTTATATCACTACGGAATGTGATTTCACGAAATGTATTCCGTTCAGTTACAAGTGAATGAGATGCGGTTCCCCTCAGAAAAAAAAAGTTGACAACCATGTTTAAAATTCTTTATGTTGTAATTATTTTGGCGTTAAAATAATAGTATGACCCAGTTTACGGGACCCATACCATTTTCCACGCCAAGTATAAATTAAAATAAATAATAATGTTGACTTTTCCTTGCTTGAAACTAAGCGAAATAACTCTTGAAAATGTGGCAGGTGCGCACAGTTATGTACCTTGACTCTCGAGTTTTTGCAAAAAAAAAAAAAGGCATAGGGTGTTGGTGATTAAATGACTACCACAGAAAATTCCGGGGTAGGTTACCATGCGGTTTATGGATTAAATTCTTATATAAATAAAGAATATGAAGGATAAAGATCTAGATCTAGTCTATTTCTAGATTAGATTGCGATTTCCTTTTCCCCTTGAGATAGTTTACTCCTATCTAGATCTAGATCTAGAATCTAGATGTAGATTAGATTGACTAGGCTTTTCTACTGATGTAGATCTAGATCTAGATTCTAGACCTAGATTATGTAACAGTAAAATCTACATCTAAATCTATCGCATTTAAGAGTAGACCTATTAGATTATCTATAAGTTATCTGGTTGTCTATACTCTAGATCTATATAAAATTATAGGCTACACTGAAGATTTTATGATTTGGCCTGTTCAATTAAATTTAACTAATAATAATAATAGGCCTAATAATAATAATAGTAATAACAATGATACTATTAAAAAAACTTAAGAATACTAATAATAATAATAATAATAATAATAATAATAATAATAATAATAATAATAACAACAACAACAACAATAATAAT
>RQTK01000502.1:156744-183603 GCA_003991915.1 Elysia chlorotica
TAGTAGTAGTAGTAGTAGTAGTAGTAGTAGTAGTAGTAGTAGTAGTAGAAGTAGTAGTAGTAGTAGTAGTAGTAGTAGTATTCTTGATAAAGCAATGATGGTAGTAGTAGAAGTAGCAACAGCAGTGACAATAGTTTATATTCTACATCATGTGAGCAGGCCTGTTTGTTTTAACTCAATTTTTTATTTTGATGTTGTGTAAATTTTGATGCGAGAACGATGGATATTATTGCGATGTTGTTGTTGGGTTGGTTTAACGTCCAACAGCAGCACTATATAGGCTATATTGTGGACGGGCCCCAAGACGGACGTCTGACAATTTTATGTGCTGCCACACACGAGACAGGGCGGGGATACCATGACCAGCTGAGACAGAAGTCATGGTATCCCCGCCCTGTCATATTATTGTGAACAGTTTCTTTCCATTTCCACATTAACATAAACTATAGGTGCACAGATGCAGTTTAGCTAAATTATACCAGTAGTATATTTGGTCATTGTCTTAATTAGCCAGGGATTTTTTTTTAAATCCATCCTTTTTGTTTCAGTTTTCAGGTAGTAAAAATATAACGGCTTTTTTGTTTCTGGTTTTGATTGGTTTTGAACCCGGGACCTGCAAATGGGGAGGCATATACTCTACCACTTGAGCCAGGTAGATATCCCTCGTCCCTCTCCCTCCTAATGTTTAAAAGTATAGATTTCAAGTACACGCCCTCCCCCCTAATGTTTAAGAGTATAGATTTCAAGCACTCACCTGTGATGGCTCCACCGCACAGGCAGTCAAAGCCGAGGTGTTTGTCCTTGCAAAACCCTCCGTTCTGGCAAGGGCTGTTGGCGCATTCGTCTGTCTTTGCCTCACACAGGTATCCTGAGGTTTTAAAGAGAGGGAGGTTTAAAAATGGGAGTGGTGGAGAGAAAGGTGAGGAAGAAGAGAGAGAGGGAGGATGAGGGAGGGTAGATTATCATATAGGGAGGAATAAAAAAAGGAAAGGGTGGGGAGAAAGGTGAGGAACAAGAGAGAGAGAGAGAGAGAGAGAGAGAGAGAGAGAGAGAGAGAGAGAGAGAGAGGGGGGGATGAGGAAGGGTTGATATAGGGAGGAAGAAAAAAAAAGGAAAGAAGGGAAAAAGCGAAGAGAGGTGTTAAAAGAGAACAGATAGAAGGGTGATAAAACGTGAACAATCAGTAGCAGCAAGGTTTATTTATTACAAAATTGAAAAAGCTATGTGCACTTTTTCTACTGCCATTGTACCACTGTCCACAAAGGCTTTAGATTATCATCATAATTATGTAAGTTATTGGGATAATTCCGTTTGACAGTCAATGACACACATACAGAGTAGATAAGTAACCATGATAGAATGAGGAAAAAAGGATCTTCATAATATAATTCAACTGTAGGCCTGATATTACTTTTGCTTGTTGGTGTTGTTTTATTGTTAATATTATAATATTGTTGTTTTCCTCTTTGTTTTTGTTTTGTTTTTTAAGTTTTATTTTTCATGTTTTTCTTTAATTTTTTTTGGGGTGGTTCAGCGTCCAACATCAGCAACTAAGTTATAGCGTGGACGAGTCCCAAGGATATACATCTGATAATTTTACGTGCTGCCACACGGTGACAGCGTAGAAATACCGTGATTCATGCCTTACTGTGACTAGTGTGATTTACATGTATTCAATATCGATAGTTTATCATGTCATACCCAAGTATCCAGGCAGACAGTTGCAGCGATATCCCTTGGACAAATCTTCACAACACTCGCCTCCATTTTGACACGGCTGACTGTCGCAGTTGTAGATGCGGCGTTCACAGTTCCTGCCTGCAATATTATTAGAAAACACACCTAGTCACACAGTGACACATCTAACAATAACCCACCTTGGGTGACAGATCTAACAATAACACACCTTGGTCTAGCCAACACAGTAGGACTAGGACACGCCCCTAGATCTAGGTCTAGACTTACCAATCTTGGCACCAAAAGCCAATCGGGAGTTCTTAGAAATAGAAGAAACGCACTGTGGACATAGATTCTACTAACAATACATACGTACTAATGATCTAAACTAAAGCTTACATCAGCACGGCTCAAGAGCTAGATCTAGATCTAAAAAATATGTATATAGCCCAAGCTGGATTTAGATCCAGATCTACTCGCTCAAAGGACTTGAAGATCTCAGCATCCAATTGGGCAACCAGAATTGGCAAACTTTGGGGAGGGCGGTGTTGCTATAGATCTAGGCGACTGGAGAAAAATCAGGCATATGAATAAAGTATACTAAACTAACTTGTTAAAAGGTCTAGTAGTAGTATGACTCAGTACACGGTTGAAACAAAATCCAATAGATTTTTAATGGCAGGAACAAACTTCAATGTATAACTATTCCCATTAACAAGTTTGAAAGATGGCTGTTATCTGACACGACATTTAGGCCTATAGATAAAATAATTTATCCGGCCCATGTTATTAAACATAAACCTACTTTAATACATTGGTAATAATATCAACACATGTCAATAAAGTTATACTGTAACGTCCTGAAGAGACATCAACTTTTAACAATTCTTTTCAACAAAATAACACATTGAAAGATGGCTGTTGAAATTAACAGACTTTTACATAGCACGTCTTCATTACTACTAAAACAAACTATATAACAAACTACAATATATATATATATATTTCTTTTCGCGAAGAGTTGTAAGCTACCGTACCGTGACATTGTACTTACGGCCCATAGGCCTACTCATCAAAACCACAAATTCCAAAATACAGCAGCAGACGCAAGGCTTAAGGAACTTACCAAAGAAACCAATCTTGCACTTGCAGCGATAATCTCCTGCCAGGTTGATACACGACAGGGCGTTTTCACCGCACGGATCTTGGTCGCACTCGCCGATGGGTACCTGGCACCGCCTGCCTCGGTAGCCATTGTTGCAAACACAGAATTCCGTGCTGTTCTCATTCCTGGTGCAGTAACCCTGGCGTTTGGTAAAGTCACATTATGGTCATTAAAAACAACAACAGCAAACAGAATGATATGAGCTTGAAAGTTGAATACTTTAATGTGGGCACGCTCCAAAGATGTCCAATACAAGTGATAATCAACTGGTCAATTGAAAGCGGAATTTAAGTGAAAATCAAGTTATCAGAATTTGATACAAGTGTAAACCAACTAACCACGTTTCAATACAAACGAAAATCAACTCAATTGATTTCAATACAAGAGTGAATATCAACTCAAATGACTTCAATACAAGACTTAATTTTTTAGTGAAAATCAACTCAATTGACTTCAATACAAGACAGTAAAAATCAACTTAATTGACTTCAATACAAAAAATCAACTTAATTGACTTCAATACAAGCCAAAATCAACTGAGTTCAGAGTTCAATAATTGACTTTAATACAAGTGAATATCAATTCAATTGACTTCAATACAACTGAATATCAACTCAATTGACTTCAGTACAAGTGAAAATCAATTTACTTCAATACAAAACTTAGTGAAAATCAACTAAATTGACTTCAAGTTCAATACAAGTGAAAATCAACTCAATTGACTTCAGTACACGTACAAGTGAATCTTACCTCAATTGGCTTCAATACAAGTGAAAATCAATTACCGTAATCAGAGTTCAATACATGTGAAAATCAACTCAATTGACTTCAATACAAGTGAAAATCAATTAATCGATTTTCAATGCAAGTGAAATTAATCGGATTTCAATACAAGTGAAAATCAACTAATCGTAGGCTACTTCAATACAACTACAAGTATAAGTGGAAATCAGATTTCAATACAGGTGGCATGTTCTACTGTCACACTATAATTATGATGTATCAAAGTTCAAACACTCACGTTGACGCAGTTGAGTGTCGTGCACGGCTTGATGACGGTCTCGCAGGTGGGGCCTCCCCATCCCCTGGGGCAGTCACAGCTGAAGTCGTTGAGCAGATCGTTACAGGTCCCGCCGTTCTGGCACGGCTGGCTGATACACTCGTTGATCTCGCCCTGGCAGAATACCCCTGGAGACGTTTTGAGTTTGAGGTTTGAGTTGGCTTATCGTTTAACGTCTGAAGTCTCTAGGCTATAGGCTATATCATATATTGTGGACGGGCCCCAAGCTGATGTCTAACAAATACGAGACAAGGCGGAGAGACAAGGATTCCTGTCTTAGCTGATACACTCGTTGATCTCGCCCTGGCAGAATACCCCTGGAGACGTTTTGAGTTTGAGGTTTGAGTAGGCTTATCGTCTAACGTTAGAAGTGTATAGACTATAAATTATTGTGGAAGGCGGGGAGACAAGGCGATCACATTATAATAGTTTATACTGACACCGACTCAACCAGTTAATCCCTGGAGACGTTTTGAGGTTTGAGGTTTGAGTTGGCTTAACGTCTAACGTCAGGAAGTCTATAGGCTATATGATATATTGACAAATGTGTCACAGTTTTGCAAGCAGCAACCGCACATTAAATTTTAGTTTTTACTTTATGTTTAAGATTTTGTCTTAACTTTTCCAATGCGGTATGTCTCTTAACTATAACCCCAACCCTGATCGTTCACAATCACAGACAAAAGTGCGCAACTGTAATTGAACTAATTCCATTGCTTTCATAATCATACTAAGTAGGTTAAAATCAAATCCTTCAAGCCAATTTAAAAGCGGGTTTAAGGTAAGATTTCGACAAGAGCTTTTATTGATTTAGGGACTGAGAAACACAGAAAACAGTTTTTATGTTGCGATTTTGGTGTATGTGAGCGTTTGTGAAAAGAAAAGTGCGGTATTGGAAAAGAAGGGCGCTGAGATAAGGGGCAAAAATTGTGCATTGATATGGGATTTACCTACCTTGGAGAACTACACAAGTTGAGCGTATGTATTCTACCTATCCTTAAGCGCCTTACACACATTGTACCTCTGCTTCTTACCTCCCCTAAATCGCCATACACACATTAAGCTCTTGAGATATGCATTTCCTTAAGTACCATATTTACATCTAGCTTTTTTGATCTACATACCCTAAGGTGCCTTACACTTGGCCTACAGTTTCACACATTGAGCTTCTGTAGGCCTACTCTGTCTGCTTCTGTGATCTACATAGCCTAAATCGCCCTACATACATCAGGCTTTTGTGCTCTATACCCCCAGTCCATTAAAAACCCTTTAAATTAGCGCAATCTGTACACCTTGAACTTCTACAAATGTATACTCTATCAACCCTATATATCAATGCACAAATTGAGCTACTGCGTTCTATCTCCCTCAACTTGCCCAAGACACACCACGCATCTGATCTCTACTGTCCAAATCTAAAGCACCCTACACACACTGAGGTTATGTGCTTTGGACAAACTACATACCGGCCTTTCCTGGCAGACACTCGCAAGTGTAGAAGCCCAGATCGTCCACGCAGGTTGCGCCACATCGTTCTATCTCCCTCAACGCGCCCAAGACACACCACGCATCTGATCTCTACTGACTCTTAATTTCTAAAGCGCCCTACACACACTGAGATCACTGCGTTCTATCTCCCTCAACGCACCCTACACACACAATGCATCATTCTGATCTCTACTGTCTCTAAATTCTAAAGCGCCCCACACACACTGAAGTTCTGTGCTTTGGACAATCTACATACCGGCCTTTCCTGGCGGACACTCGCAAGTGTAGAATCCCAGATCGTCCACGCATCGTTCTATCTCCCTCAACGCGCCAAGACACATCATGCCTCTGATCTCTACTGACTCTTAATTTCTAAAGCGCCCTACACACACTGAGATCACTGCGTTCTATCTCCCTCAACGCGCCCAACACACACCACGCATCTGATCTCTACTGTCTCTTAATTTCTAAAGCGCCCTACACACACTGAGGTTCTGTGCTTTGGACAATCTACATACCGGCCTTTCCTGGCGGACACTCGCAAGTGTAGAATCCCAGATCGTCTAATTTCTAAAGCGCCCCACACACACTGAGATCACTGCGTTCTATCTCCCTCAACGCGCCCTAGACACACCACGCATCTGATCTCTACTGACTCTTTAGTCTAATTTCTAAAGCGCCCCACACACACTGAGATCACTGCGTTCTATCTCCCTCAACGCGCCCAAGACACACCATGCATCTGATCTCTACTGTCTCTAATTTCTAAAGCGCCCCCCACACACTGAGGTTCTGTGCTTTGTACAATCTACATACCGGCCTTTCCTGGCGGACACTCGCAAGTGTAGAAGCCCAGATCGTCCACGCAGGTTGCCCCACCTTGGCATCGGTGTCCTTTACAGTCGTCGGGGTTTGTGAGGCAATCGTCACCGGTCCAACCTGTTGTTTGTATCAGAGGGGGTGTGGTATAGGAACAGTGGTGTCACAGGTTAGAATGTTAAGTTGTCGAAGATGTTGTTATGTATGACTAATATAACTATCGAAACGCTGTTAAAAATTAGTTATCCTCGTTGTCGTTTTTGCCTTCGTCTCCAGAAACTTAGTTTTTCTTTTTGGTGTTTTTATTTTCCTTTACTTTCTTTTTTGTACAATGATTATTGTTTTCATTATCATCATTATCATCTGGATCATCATTATCATCATCATCATCATCATCATCATCATCATCATCATCATCATCATCATCATCATCATCATCATCATCATCAGTATCATCATCATCATCATCATCATCATCATCATCATCATCATCATCATCGTCATCTTCTTTTTCGTCTTCTTCTCATTCTTCCTTCCTTTTAAGTTGTGTGCATACGTACATTTCACCCTTCTTGCCCTCTACTTTCCTCTTTCCCCTCCTTTCAGTTTCACTCATCTTGAGCTCACTCAATATTGGCTCACAGTACAACTACAACGTTGTCGTGAGAAGTCGAATCGTCTTAGTATATAACTATTAAAAAGCATCTACGACTTTAAAAGCTACCGCAACGTTGTACCTTCAAACCCAGGTAGTGGGAAGATAACTCACCAGTCCTGCAGGTTCTGACACCTGTGAGTGGGTCGCACTTGAAATGTCCAGTTTCGTCGTCTCGGTCCTCGCAGAACACTGTGCAGTCCTGGCCAAAGTAGTTTGCGGAGCAAAACACTCGCACAGCGATGTTAACCCTGAGATTAAGTGAAAGAAGAAAGGAAATGTTAGATTTTGTAAACAATAACGAAAATAGCAACAATAATAACACTTTTTAACGGCAGCAGCAAAGATAAAACAATAATAATGTTACAACGATAACACTTTTTAAACAATAACGAAAACAACAGCAACAAACATAACACCTTTTAGCAGGAACAGCAAATGTTACAATAACACTTATTAACAGCAGCAGAAGAAGCTACAACAATGATAATGTTACAACAACAGCAACAACAGCCGCAGCAGCAACAACAATAGTAATATAGACTTGTTATTTGCATGAAATACGATCACAATCTGTTATGATTTAACAAAACTATTTAAAAGAATTAATTAAAAATTTATAATGTTAGGGCCGAACCAAACACTAAATATAATCGATTATTTCCTAACCAAAGTCTTAGTAACTATGTACTCGTTGCAGTGTTACGACCTGATATTTTTTCTGGACACAATGCTAAAATTGTAGCAAAACTCTCAATACATATTTGGTTGGAGTGTTAAGATTTAACAAAACTCTGAATACCGTACGTACTTGTCAGCAGTGTAAAGATCTAACAAAACTCTGAATACGTACTTAGTAGTACCCGGTAGTGTTAATACCCGACCAAACTCTGAATACACACTTGTTGGCAGTGTTAATACCCGACCAAACTCTGAATACACACTTGTTGGCAGTGTTAATACGGAAACAATATGTTAGATTTTGTAAACAATAACGAAAATACCAGCAACAACAATGGCAATACCACATTTTAACAGCAGCAGCAAAAGCTACAACAAAAATTATGTTATAACAACAGCAGCTGCAACAACAACAACAACAACAGCAATATGATCAGCAATAACATTTTTTAACAGCAGCAGCAAAAGGTACACCGATAATTATGTTACAAAAACAACAACAACAGCAGCAGCAGAAAATGTTACAACAATAATAAATTACAACAACAGCAGCAGCAGCAACAACAACATCCGAAGTAGTAGAAGTAGTAGTAGCAGTGCCATATGACCAGCAATTACACCTTTTAACGGCAGCAGTAAAAGTTACAACAATAATAAATTACAACAGCGGGTACGTACATTGAGGTAGTGCCTGTAAGTTCAAGCTCGTGGCTTTTGGCCTTCGATATGGGCTTGACTCTCTTCTCCTTGTGGGAGTAATCGATTCGGTCCACAAACTGGACGCCCCAGTAGCCGTCATCATCAAAGATGTCCAGCTTGATCTTCACCCATTTCTGCACATTTGGGATGATTTCCATAAGAAAATGTGTAAATAAAGTGATAAGTAAAATACGTTTGTTGCAAAGACATGAACGAAAGATAGAATTGTACAGGTTTCGCAGTGATAGAAGAAATGAACTTTTACTTCTAAATTGCTTTTAAAGACTACGCTTTTTTGAAATTATAAATATGGTTTATCAAGAGTCGCCCTGTTTATAGCAACATTAACACACTGTGTGGACAAAATAGTTATTACAATTTACATGGGCTCTATCGCTTGGTGAACATAATTCTGCTGGAGAATGTAATTGTAATACGATAACGAATCATTATCTGCTTTTTTGAACGTTCACCATCTGAGTGTAGCCGAAAAGACTGTTGAATCAGGGTGAAAGTAACGGCAGTGGTAGGACAAATAAGGAAAAAAAAAGAGAGAGAGAGAGAGAGAGAGAAAAAAAAGAAGAGAAAAGATAATATCATTAAATAAAAGCAGGAAGCTAAAATATATTAACTGATGGCGAGGAGTCTTAAAGTTTCCTTTTAGAAAAGAATCGGCTTACAGACAATTAAACTGTATTCAACCTGTTTGAAAGTAAACCGAATAGGGTTCATGCCATAGTAATCGTCCTTGAACTTGACGCTATTCTTCTCCCATATTGTGGAGGTAACTTCCTTGCCCATATCGCATTGGCCTGCGCCGCTTGTCCTAGTTAGAAGGGAAGAAGAAAGTAAGAAGAAAAAAAGAAAATATTAAATTACTTAACAGTGGCAAAACTGGAATGGAATCGGCACCACAAAGCTTGGGTTTTCACATTATAATAATTTGCTCTGTATAAATGCCCTATGCTATCTTATTGATTGAAAATACATACGTATAAGCTTACTAAAATTTATTTACCTTAGTTATATCTTCATTGATTGATCATAGTTATACCCACGATTAGCTTATTTTGGATGGTTTGGTGGATGCGTGGGTGGCTGCTGAAATGGCTGGTTTGTTGGTTGGTTGGGTGTGTGATTACACTATGCCTAAAGTCTACCGTACTCACAGTGTATCATTGCTGATACATAACAGTGCGACATCCACTGTGTTTCCACGTTTTAATGGAATCGGCACCACAAAGCTTGGGTTTTCACATTAGAATCATTTGCTCTCTATTAGTATAAATGCTCTATGCTCTCTTATTGATTGAAAATACAATCATATATTATAAGCTCACTAAAAATTTATTTACCTTACATCCACATTGATTGATCATATACCCACGATTAGCTTATTTTGGGTGGTTGGGTGGTTGGATGGGTGGTTGCTGAAATGGCTGGTTTGTTGGTTGGTTGGGTGTGTGATTACACTATGCCTAAAGTCTACCGTACTCACAGTGTATCATTGCTGATACATAACTCGATGAAGTGGGTGGGGAGAAAAGAGGTTGGGGGGGGGGGGGAGACTTCATGGTTATCATAAATTGATTGGTTGGGTGGTTGGTTGGGTGGATGCCGAAATGATTGGTTGGTTGGTTGGATGGATGTATGATTGTACTATCCCTAAAGACTACCGTACTCACAACTCAATGAAGTGGGTTGGAATAAAAGGGGTGGGGGTGAGGGGCATTCATGGTTGGTTGGACGGCAGCCGAAATGGTTGGTTGGTTGGTTGGATGTATGAATCTATGATTGCACTACCCCTAAAGTCTACCACACTCACATTGTATCATTGCTGACACAACTTGATGAAGTGGGTGTGGGAAAGGTAAGGTGGTTGAGGATGGGGGGCATGCATTATAAGTTGGATGGTTGGGTGGTTGTATGGGTGGCTGCTGAAATGGTTGGTTGGTTGGTTGGTTCGCTGTATGATTGTACTACGCCTAAAGTCTACCGCACTCACAGTGTATCATTGCACACATAACTCGATGAAGTGAGTAGGAAAAAAGGGTGGGGTGGTTAAGAGAAGGGGGAGGGGGGCATGCATTGTTAGGTTAATTTGGGTAGTTGGGTGGTATGGGCGGCTCTGGTTAGTTGATTGGGTGTATGATTGTACTACTCCTTGGTGGCTGCTGAAATGCTTGACTGGTTGGTAAGTTGGATGTAATATAGTACCAATTCTAAATTCTACCGCACTCACAGTGTATCATTGCTGACACAGACTTCGATGAAGTGATCGCACGGGTCCTCGAAGCAGTCGGTCGGCGTGTTGCTGGGAGAGTAGGGTTGCCAGCTGGAAACACTCGACTCATCACAACAGTCGTAGTTGGTCGTGATGCCTCGGTAGTTCTCCAGACTCTTCAGCGTGATCTCCAGGACTCCAGTGGCATCGCTGTGGGGGACCAGCTAGTGAGAGGAAGAAGGGGTGGGGGTGGGGAGGGGGGGGTTAGTGAGTGAGTGAGTGAGTTTGTTTTACGGCACGTCAGCACGGTAACGGCTATGTTGTGCCCATGATGTGCCAAGACAGTTAATGCATTATGCTAGTAGCAACGGTGACTCCTTTATCTCTCTGAGTACCGGTAGTAAAAACATAACAATTGTGCGTGGGGGTGTTAGTGTTAGATTTAGTTGCAGTTGAGTTGAGTTGAGTTGGTTTAACGTCCAGAATCGGTACTATATATCATAGGCTATATTGTGGACGGGGCCCAAGATGACGTCTGACAATTTATGTACTACAACATGATATTTGGGAAATTTCCGCTCGTAGATCATAATACTGGAGTATAATTACAGAGTGGATTTTGTTGAATAGTTAAGTTGTCTTACTTCCAACATCAGCACTATATAATTATATTGTGGACGGGCCCCCCGATTTCGCTGGATGGTTGGTTGGTTGATTGATATGTTGAATAGTTGGTTTGCTATCAGAAGATAGACCCAGTTGGCGATTGCTGGAACATGAGTTATCTTTCGTGTATCCCCCACGACTAACTATAGATCTGTCTTTCTCTCTCTTTTTCATTCTCTCTCTCTATCTCTCTTTTCTTCTCTCTCTCTCTCTCTCTCTCTCTCTCTCTCTTTCTCATTCTCTTTCTAATCTTCATTCTCTCTCTCTCTCTCTCTCTCTCTCTCTCTCTCTCTCTCGCTCTCTAGTTGGATGTCGGCTCAATGATTCATTGAATGTTTAATTTATTAAATGGTTGGATGATCAACTGATTGAAGGGTTGATTTCTAGGGCGCTTGGTTTATTGATGAATGTTTGCTTGAATGTTTGGTTGGATGGTTGGTTTGTTGGGTGGATGAATGTTTAATTGATCGATTAGATGGTTGTTTGTTGTTTGTATAGTTGGTAGGCTGTTTGGGTGGTATGTTGGTTGGTTGGTTGGTTGTGTGATTGGATGAATTTTTGGTGAATTGTTGATTGGGTCAATGGCTGATTGGTAGATTAGTTGATTCCTTAAGTGGTTGGTTGGTTCATTGATTGGTAATTGGATAGATTGTTATTAGAATGGTTAATTTGTTGGTTCCATTGTTTGTTGGTTGGATATTTAGTTGGTTTACGGATGATTGATTTCTTACCATCCACCGTCAGGAACTACACTAATTGTAGTCTGGCGCCGATACTAGGCTGTCTACCAGGACTCTTGTCTTCGATAAGATACAGCTTACGTAGTTACTAGTAATGAATTTGATCATTAGAAAAAACATTTTCATATGAAATTTAGCAGCATAGTATGCAATTTGTAACAGAAATGTGCTCAGTCAAAAATTGGAACATTTTTTTTTTATTAAGGACTAAGACTTAATTGAAAAAAGAATCATTTTTGTTGTCTCAATAACAATACTTTCTTGACCGATTGAAAGACCCTTCAAAAGCTCTTGATACATAAGTATTACAACTAACACGCGACTCTGATATTATTTCCTACCTACCAGTTACCTTTCTCAATTAGGTCATTGTCTTCTTTGTATGTCGACTCTCGAGGAAAGACCTACAAGTACTTTTCTGACCTTGATTTCAGAATAGATCTACGTGCGTAGAACCTACGTATTGGATGTATAATGTACTATCTCGATTCTACAATGCTCTACATGTTAAGTATTTCGAAACCAGATAAGTCATTAAACAAATGAGGTTTCGAATTAGTTCAGGGTCGCTTGTACTCCAAGCTGAATCGTTTTGATCTGAATGCCCCTTATTGTTTTTTTTTTTATTTTGATACTATGAAAAACATACCTACGACCTAGAAACCTTGTACTAAGTAGGTCGCGACGTCTCGGCTAAAAGTCTAGACTCGAGACTAAGTCAGGGACTAACTCCTTGACCGAAAAACGAGGTAGGAAATACTTTGAAGTGAGTAATGTTAGTAAAATTGTCCATATTTCCAATGTAGATCTATGATCGATTTAAATTTATAAGCCTATTTGGTGACTAAAATCAAGTCCTGTTTTTAATCCTCATTTTCTTTTCGAAAATTTATAAGCTACCATAACTATCTACTAATTGAAATAAACAAAATTAAAAATTAAAACTCGCAAAAGTTTTTTTTTTTAAAGACGTTTTGAGAAATGAGAAAACAGTTAATGGTGGATCATCTTATAACAAAATGGTACAATTGAAGTAAACCAGTGAGAAAATGACTGACAAAATGCCTTTATGTCGGGCAAGTTATAGAGGCATTAAATATTAGCAATAGCGAGGGAATTGGAAGTGTCGGGAACTTTAATTGTCCTCAAAGAGCATTTTAGTTCAACGATATTGCTCAGTTAGCTATTTACTGCAAATCTTTAACTTATTACTGGGGGGGGGGGGGGGGGGGGGGCGTTCGAGCCCTGCCGATTTCGCCCCCCCTCCCCCTTTGCTGTTTGGGTCGGTGTCAGTTTAATTTGAATTTCCGCAAAAAAGGGCTAAAAGGTAAAGCTGTTGTAATAACCCACTCCTACAACAATGAAGAATCTGTGTCACAAACTCTATCAAGCGGGATGAACTCCTAGTGCTATATATATTGGTCAACGCTGATTACTTTGCACTTGTTATTCCCTTTCCAAGTGTCGCCTTGGCGAGTCAAATAATACCGTAATTACAACGCTGTGGTAAGTTTACGGCTCGTCTTAAGGTGGTTGGGTCGGTGTCAGTATAATGTGACTGGCTGAGACAGAAGTCATGGTATCCCCGCCCTGTCTCATTTGCGGCAGCTCATACAATTGTCAGACGTCAGTCTTGGGGTCCGTCCACAGTAGAGCCTATGCTGATATTGGACGTTAAACTCAACAACACCACCACCACCAACAACAACAACAGTAACTTTTGGAATATTTCTCAGATATCAAACCAAATTTTCCTATTCATAAAATTAATTTTGAGCATTCTTGAATGACAAGATGACATGTTATCCCAATACCTATCTGTACTAGCGATACAAGAAAAGGGGGAGGGTTGTAAGAGTCGAGTTAAGTTGGTTTAACTTCCAACATCAGCACAATATAGGCTATAATTATTGTGGACGGGCTCCAAGACTGGCGTCTGACAATTTTATGTGCTGCCATACACGAGACAGGGCAGGGATACCATGTCTCAGCCGCTCACCTTAAACTGACACCGACCCAACCAGTAGGGAGCGAAATCGCCATGGCTCGAACTCGAACCGTTTGCGTCGGAAGCCGATGTTCTAACCCAGGGCCACCGCGCCTCCCGGAGGGTTGTAAGAAGCGTAAATAAAAGAGCGGCTCAATACTAAGTTGTCTTTGGTTTACCGTAACACTACTTTACGCAAAGGATTTTGGTGGTTGGGTGCTTGGCGTCTTAACTCTTATTATCGAGTGTCATCAATTAGACTATGTCGCGGAGAAGTCCCAAACCTAAAGTCTGACAATTTAGATGCTATAATGAAGAGACAGAGCAGGGATACCAAGACATCTGTCTTAGACAATCACATGCTACATACACACACAGACATTCACTAAAATTCTTGTCCTATCTGTCTCGTGTGTGACAGCACATAAAATTGTCAGATGTCAGTCTTTGGGCCCGTCCACATTATAGCCTATATAGTGCTGATGTTGGACGTTAAACAACTCAACTCAACTCAACTAAAGTCAAGTGAACTCTTTGGTACGATCATGGTATCCAACCACCGACCTCCCAAAAAAAATCCAGCGCTCTACCACTTAAGCAATCTTGCCGCTACGAATGTTGTATGACAATATTTATATTAATCCTCTTCATTTTACTGAAAAGCCTGAGAAGCTGATGTGATCATTATAAATATAATTATTGCTAGACCGTGCTTTCAGTCACGTACGTGAATGGTGATCCATCCACACAGAGACTAAGTTCGTAAGCACAATGTCCCGTAGCCTACAACTTATCGTAAGCCATCTTATTCTCGTTATCTCGTTATCAGTCGTAAGTTTATAGGGACATTGGACTTACGATCACGGACTATGAGTCTAATTGTTTATTAATTTGCGTTTTTCTTACACTTGTTTTCCCGTAGACATCCTACGCGTAGATGATGTCTGGCTGTACTGTTAACAGAATTGAACTACAAAGCTCTCGCTCAAAAGACTAGCGTTCAACCGACTGACCTATGTAATGTTTTGTTCCCTTTGATAAAAAAAAAAAGTTAACTGGTTGTTGTGAAACAATATTAACTGGATTGCAGAAAAATTAAAGGACGAAGAAATGGTTTTCCAAAAAGGTCTACTGTTTATATTTCCAGGGAATGTTGGATTAAGTTGACACCCCTCTCGCCCCAACCTTCACCTTCTCTCTCTTTTTTTCTCCTCTCTTTCTCTCTCTCTCTATCTCTATGTCTCTTCTCTGTCTCTCTCTCTCCAGTTCACCAGCAAACTTTATAATAATATGTCTTACTGCCGTTGTGTGTGTTTTGTTCTGTTTTT
Organism: Elysia chlorotica; assembly: GCA_003991915.1. Classification (NCBI taxonomy): domain Eukaryota; kingdom Metazoa; phylum Mollusca; class Gastropoda; family Plakobranchidae; genus Elysia; species Elysia chlorotica. The sequence continues at coordinate 171,934 of RQTK01000502.1, forward strand.
TTTTTTTTTTGCTTTTTTCTACTCCCCTAAACAAAAGCGCAACTTACTGCTGGGTTATAAAACATAACCGTCTGGACACTACAGTGAATTACACAACACGACATTAGCTCCACCTATCGTTTCTCTCTCTCTCTCTCTCTCTCTCTCTCTCTCTCTCTCTCTCTCTCTCTCTCTCTTCTCTGTCTCTGTTTGTCTGACTGTGTGTCTGTCTGTATGTATGTCTCTGTCTCTGTTTCTCTCTATCTCTCTCTGTCTCTGTTTATCTCTCTCTCTCTGTTTATCTCTCTCTCTCCCTCCCCCCCCTCTCTCTCTCTCTCTCTCTCTCTCTCTCTCTCCAGTTCACCAACAAACTTTATAATAATATGTCTTTTCTCTGTCTCTGTCTCTCTCTCTATCTCTCTCTGTCTATCTCTCTGTCTATCTGCCTCTCTGTCTCTCTCTCTGTCTCTGTCTCTGTCTCCCTCTCTAACAAACTTTATAATATGTCCTACTGCCGCTGTTTTTTGTTGTTGTTTTTATTTTGTGCTGGTTTTTTGTTGTATCTTTTACCCCTCCCCTAAACAAAAGCGCAACTTACTGCTGGGTTATAAAAGTATTAAAACACTACAGTCTGGATCCTACAGCGAATTACACAACACGACACGACATTACAACTATTATACAACATACAAGCTACAACAAAGACGGGTTTTGCTGATCTGCACAACTCCTGGCTCGGTCGGTTGCTAGCACCCCAGATGTGAAGCTTTAGGTACCAGGTCGGGACGGGGTACACCGGAAACCAGGGCGTCAACTACCGCTGGATCTGCCACCAGGGCTTGTACGCCCTGCAGATGCATTGCGATCACCACTCGGCGGAAATGGATTACGTCATGGTTACGTTTAACTTTAAATTTTAAAAAATGAAAAAAAAAATACGCCATGTACAGACATTGCGATCACCACAGGGCGAAAACGGATTACGTAATGATTACGTTTCACTTTTAATAAAAATGTTAAAAAATAATAAATAAAAAAAGTCTAGAGTCTGCCATCAGGCATTTCGCTCCCTCTCTGTCTATCTCCTCCTGTTTCTCCCTTTCTCTGTCATCCTCTCCCTCTCCCTCTCCATCTCGTGGTCTTAACTTCTTTATGTTTGGCTACGCTGCATTCAAACTTAAACATTAGGTTAGTTACTTTGTTCTTTTTATTACAGACTTTGCGATGATGTGGTCCATAGAAAAAAACGAAGACGGTAGGGAAAGGAATAGGTAATTTTTACCGGCGTTTGATAAACTAAGCTCTATCCAAGACTGATATGACCAGCTGAGACAGAAGGCATGATGGGATCCCCGCCCTGTTTCGTGTGAGGCAGCACGTATAAATATGTCAGACGTCAGTCTTGGGGCCCGTTCACAATAAAGCCTATATAGTGCTGATGTTGGACGTTAAACAAACTCAGCAGCAACATCAAGAACTTGGGACAGGAGTCATGGTTCCCCCGCCCTGATTCGTGTGTGGCAGCATATAAAATTGTTAGACGTCAGTCTTGGGACCCATTCACAATATAGCCTATATAGTGCTAATGTTGGAGGTTAAAACCAAATTATGATCAAACACTAAGGGAATCCAGTGAGCAATTAGACGCCACAGATGAGTACGTAAAGTGTGTGATTATGTGATTATGTCACCCATAATGGTCGTTGTATATCGCAAACTCCGCACTGCCATATTTGGTAAGCCAAGATCTAGAGCGCTGCATGAGATGTGACTTGTGACTGCAGTTTTCTTTATAAGGTCAGAGTGAGTTGGTTGGAGGGATGCAGTAAGTTGTGAGTAAAATATTACCCGTAAAAATTTATGCTAGGAAAGCGAGACAGGGCGGTGAGAATTTGTTTTGTTTTGTTTGTTTGTTTTGTTTTTTGCTTAGAGCCCTACGTCAATGATGTTATATTTTAGAGTTGCCAGGTTTAAAATGGAGGCGAGAGGAGAAATTCATGTGGTTGTGGGTGACAAAAGGGAGATGCGGAAAAATGGATATATGGAAATATCGAGATAGAGTGGAACTTGGAAGAGAAGGGGTGGGACAGAGAGAGAGGGAGAGAGAGAGAGAGAGAGAGAGAGAGAGAGAGAGAGAGAGAGAGAGAATGCTTCGTCCAAGAGCGGTTTACATTGATTTTCGTTTTACTAAAAAAAAATTCCACAAACTCTGTTTCTATAATTACGATAATAATATCCAAACAGTTTATGATAATGCTGTATTTCTTTATTCATATTAATTATGATGTATAATATTTGCTGTCTAAAACTATAAATAGAAATTATCAACGCAACTTTTTTACGCTAAATAAAATGAGCATCGAGGTCTATTGATGTGAACTAAATACAAAAAGGAAGTAAGTTTAAACGCCCCAATAACCATGTATATGTACATGTATATAGATACCATAGTCGAAACTTTAATTCCATCTGTTATTTACTACTCTAACTTTCGTATTGCTTTAGCTTACATTTCGTAAGTTTTAACACAATGTTGTAGGGGCCTACTTACAATACTACATTTCTAAATCTTTATAGACTTTACGGATGAAAAAAATAGTTAAACACTTGACTAACTCTGTATTTAAATGACATAGTCGAGCGTCTAAACATACTTCCCACTTGTTCATTCTAAACTTGCACTTAAATCTAAACCTAGGCCAAGACCTCGGTAAAATTGAAACCTTCCTCATAATTATGACCTCCTGGGTTATTGACCAAGGGTTGCGCATTTTTTTTTCTTTTTTTTGCGCACCACTCGAAAGTTATTGGCACGGATGTGCACCGTGTCTGCCCGAACAAGTGCTCCATCTTGCGTCTACTTGAACAATGAGTAGATAATCGCTAACATTAGACCTAGACGAAATCTTCAATTTCCTGGGACACGAAAAGACTTGAATAATTATCAATGTGGTACCAGGTTAAATTTGCTACTTATGGTAAAATTGCAAGTATAATAATTTATTTCTTTTTGCTTAAGACAGAGCCTATTGTTTCAGTTTCATGTATATACATGTACCACATTGAATAAGATGTTAGATAAAGAGGAAAATAAGAATACCACCTCAAGGAATGTTGACGATTCCCATGCAAGACACACACTTTACAGTAAGGCGAATTGTTTTCCAAACGAAACAACCCTCTCCATATTTTATTGTTTGTTTGGCGTCCTGTTGAATGACTTGATGGGCTGATCAAGGAAGTTGCTTTGCTCTAAATTCACTAAAAATTTGATGTAATTGAGATTAGAACCTTATATTTCGATCACTTTCAAACCCAAAATTATGGGCTACCCTTTATACAATGAGCTTAATATGTACGTTTACAAACAGCTCAAAGAAAAAGTATTGTTGCTATGCTAAGCGGTGTGTTTAAGCCACTTATAGAAAAAGGATAATAAATTAATATCTAGGTCAAAGTGCGTGTGACAGTCTAAAATTTACGGTATTTTTTAGAAATTCTTTTTTGAAAACCGGAAGATATATTGCTTTGTTCGACTAAAACTATCATGTTTTCTTTTAATTTTGTCTCTGACTGGACAGAATAATTATAATTATGATGATAAAATTGGGAGTTGGGATCACAAGGTCAAATGATATTGCGCTAGCCAGAGCTAGAAAAATGAATACAATATTTAGTTGGTTGATAACAATTTAAAAAAAAAACAACAACGATAAAGCAAAAACTTCACTCTCGTAACACCACTCCGATCAAAGCTTAAGAGTATATTTTCTTGACATTCAAAATACGACCTCAATATCTCAGCGACTCTAACTTTATGTGTAAAACCTAGCCATCATCGAAGTAAACGATACCGCTCTACCAAAACTGCGAAAAGAAAGTCAATGTATCTTTTTCAGAAATGTGAGAGAAGGAACATCATAAAACTTGATTTAGCCCAAGGCCGGAAGAGGTAGATAATTTGTTTCTCATCAAAGAGTTAAGTTTGTGTCTTACGATGACGAGCCCCCAGTGTAGGATTTCGAGGAGTTAGTCGATCATAATTATAACAATATGGACCCAACCAGTAGGGGAAAGACGCATTGACTAGAAATTGGTGCGAACGTCAGACCACCTTCAAAAAAAAGTTTCATGATTCTTTGAGATTTTTTACACTTATGTCGCATCGATCTCAACATCTCAAAATTGGTTCTAAGTATAGGACCCTCCAGGAGAACCTAGGAGACGTTAAACCCTCGCTCTATGGTGAACATAAAGTAAAAAACATCTGCAGAAAAATCGTAAAATTAAAGTTTTTAAGTTTTTCCCACACCATGTGACGGCAAACTGGAAAACTGGAAAACTAGCAGACTGGCAGACGTCAGACAGACTGTCGGTGATGGGGCCACTTCAGATGGTTGGAGAGGTTCGGTGATGCCTGGCCCTACCTTAACCACTGGACCCATCTCTAACAGGAGGCTACGCCAAGCGCCTCTATCTCTGGATGTCGTACGAACTCCGGCCGCTCTCCCAGAGCGTTGAGATGGCGTCCTTACAACACACTTGGCTCTCGAGTGTGTCACTTCAATTAAAATTAATCTAAATTTATTGTGCGTGTAGTAATTGTGTGGGTTTGGGTGTGGGTATGGGAAGACAATGGCTTGAGAAGTTATAATACAAAGATGACATCACTGTAGCTGTATAGTGTCCAATTACATTAATTTGTAACATACTATAAATCGTATGTTTTCTAGAAATTATATAGGACATTATACAGCTAGGGAAAATAATATCTTGAAGGCAGAACGAGCGATATGTATAATCGTTAAGAGTTTTATACCAGGATTTTCCCGTCACACCCAAAGCTGTCGATGGTAATAAAGCCTAAAGATATCCATTTAATTCTCAACCTGTACACCACCAAGTCAACAACCCCCTAGAGTGAGATTGCAAGTGCAAGGGCCATACCTACATATAGCATCTCAGTGCAGGAAGCTAGGCGGTTTAGTGACCTACCAAATCTTAAGGGGGAGATAAGTGGGAAGGCTGGCGAAACTCAAGGCTATCTTTAAACGCTGAGAAGCTGCTCTCTTCAGATACTCGGAAAGTCTAGATCTACCTCGGTAGTCGGTTGTCTCCAAGGCTGCAGCACACCTTAGGGTTTAGTTCCTTCATCGTTTTATGCAACCAGCTGTTGTAGAGTTGTAGAAAGTGATGCAGCAAAGATAGTTTTACAAATTAATGTTTAGTGATTTTGGTGTTGGTCACAAAAAAGGCTGAGTAGGGCTACCAAGATTTCTCTCTCTCTTTCTTTCTTTCTCTCTCTCTCTCTCTCTCTCTCTCTCTCTCTCTCTCTCTCTCTCTCTCTCTCTCTCTCTCTCTCTCTCTCTCTCCCTATCTCTCTCTCTCTCTCTCTCTCTCTCTCTCTCTCTCTCTCTCTCTCTCTCTCTCTCTCTCTCTCTCTCTTCTCTCTCTCTCTCTCTCTCTCCCCTATCTCTCTGTCTCTATCTTTGTCTCCATCTCCCCCATCACCCTGTCTCTGTCTCCTTCTCTCTATGGGGGTCAAGTCACGCCAGGTCGTCAACCCTTAGGCGTTAGCACACTGCGCCAGGCATGGGGCAGTCCTCGACGGGCCTGATCACCTTCCCACCTAGCGTTCATCCCAGGTCTATTCGGTCTAGAGAGGGAGCACTTGCCGCCTAGAGATGCTCTCACGAGGTAGATAGATAGATAGATTGGTAGGGGGGGAAGAGAGAGGGGGGGAGGATAGATAGATAGATAGATAGATAGATAGATAGATAGATAGATAGATAGATAGATAGATAGATAGATAGATAGATAGATAGATAGATAGATAGATGAGAATAAGAGAAGGGTGACAACAGGAAGGACAGAATGGAGAGAAGGAGTGAGGGGTAGAAAAGAGAGAGATAGGGGAAGAGAATGAAATAGAGGAAAGGATGCGGTGAGAAGGAGGTGGGAAGGAGAGAGATCGAAGGCGAGAGATAGAAGCGAGCGAAAGAAATGGGTGAAGTAATGGGAGGCGAAGAGAGAGAGAGAGAGAGAGAGAGAGAGAGAAGAAAGGAAGGGTGAAGGCTAGATTGACAGATACAGAAACAGAGAGAGAGAGCTAGATAGATATAGGGATAGGTAGAGGGGGAGAGAGAGACAGACGAGAGAAAAGGTGAGAGACAGATAAACAGATACAGAAACAGAGAGAGATAGAGATAGGGATAAAGATAGACAGATACAGAAACAGATAGAGATAGAGATAGAGAAGCACAGACGAGAAACAAAGAGACAGAGAAACAGATAGACAGGTATACAGAAACAGAGAGAGATAGAGATAGGGATAGATAGAGAGAGAGACAGAGACAGAAACACAGAAAGAGAGAGATACAGAAACCTTCCCAGCCCCGCCCTGGTTCAGCTCCGCCTGTGTCGCCTGGAGTCCTGGAGCTTGGAGCATCCACTTCACGATCTTCACGATCTTCATACTCCCTTTGATGTGCAACTTCCACGCTCTTACATTGAAAACATGAACTAGCACTACCAAGCTGCTGGTTATACTGCGCATTTAACTTTATTCATTTTTATTTCATGTATCAAGGGACATTGTGGGAAAGATGCACCGAAATCTATTGAATGGTAGATGTTGAAAGATCTCTCTCTGAGTCTGACATTGACCCATGAGAAAGTAAACAAAGCAATGCAAGGTGGTTGATTTAGACGCTGAAACTGAAAGGCTTGTTGAAGTCTAGATAATGTCTTGATAGAAAGAGAGAGGGAGAGAGAGATGTAGAGAGATAGATAGATAGATAGATAGATAGGTAGACAGAGAGAGTTGGAAAGAGTAAGGGGCTAGAAAGAGACAGATAGATAGACAGAGAGAAGTACAGAGACATACACATAGAGACGGATACTCAGAAGACACCAAAGTCACAAGTGAAGGTAGGTACTTCTCATGGCAAAAGTGGCTAGGTCTCCAGATCTCTAGATCCCGACTCCCGAGGACTGCATTCAAAACAAGAATTTCACATGATGCTTAACGTGCATACAATCAACCAGACTAGCCTTGGCAAGGGCGTTCACTCTGTCGGAAAACTGTTTCAGTGAACGTCCTTGACCTACTGCTTCAAAGGGAGGAGTTACGACAGCCTGCATAGTTTTCTAACTTCAACTTTAAGTACTGTTTCTGAACACTCGGAGATTGGTAGAGAGCAAGCTTCCATATTTTATATGAGAAATATTGAACTTCCGTAATATTTTAGATGGAAAACTTCCATATTGATATTTCAGATAGTAAACTTCCATTATTGATACGGCACATAAAAAGTTCATAAGAAAATTCGGATTGATATCTCAGATAGCAGACATAATTTAGAAAAACAATCATTAGTTCAACAGGAAAGATGAATGGAAAGGGAGCGATAGGTAGATAGAAATGTAAGATTTCGGACAGACTAGGATAGGGAGATGGATCGGTGGAAGCAAAAGGGGCCAACCTGATTGTAAAATAAGAGGACAGATAGATGTGGAGGGATACGTTCATTTGCGCCAATTGGCTCGGCATAATAATGATGAGGATGATGATGAGGAGGAGGAGGAGGAGGATGATGATGATGATGATGATGATGATGATAACTTCCATATTGATATTTCAGATAGTAAACTTTCATATTTATATTGACCCCTCAGATGATTCCCAAAAGTACAAAAGAAAGCATTTAATATTTTCCTGATCAATAATTATTTCCTAATTTAGTAAGCCAGCTCCCTTTTGAACATATTTTCGGTAGGTAACAATAGAAACATTCAACATTTTCCAGAACAGAACTTTTCAAATGATAGAGCCATTGGCCTCTTGGTGATATTCCGGAAGTACATAAGATGAACAGGATAAAATATCCTCAGTAGAATCAGAGCGCAAGCAAAGTTTGTTGGCCATGTCATGCGCAGACATAATTTAGAAAAACAATCATTAGTTCAACAGGAAAGAGAGCGATAGGTACTAGGTAGATAGAAAGAAAAGATTTTGGACAGGCTAGGATAGGGAGATGGATCGGTGGAAGCAAAAGGGGCCAACCTGATTGTAAAATAAGAGGACAGATAGATGTGGACGGGCATGTTCATTGTCGCCAATTGGCTCGGCACTATGATGATGACGATGGTGATAAAAGAAAGGAGCATTTAAATGAGCATGTTTTAAGGAGGCCTCGGTTTCTATCAAACAATATACTGTTGGTGTTGGGGAAATTCCTGCATGTTTTATTGTGGTTCATATAGTATACCATTCGACAATTCTAATAGTAAAAACTTGCCAGACACGAATTCTACACAAAATCAATCTTGCAATTCCACGCCAAAAAACTCTTTGCTGCCCAGTTATACACGACAAGAATACACCCAAAGCCAAACCAACATGCCTTATTTTTTGGTACACTCCCAAATGACAGACCAAAATTATTATATTAAACAAAACCTAACCAAAGTGTTCAACGTACACTGTTTCAAAACAAAACGCTGCTCAGTCCTATACCATAATAGTAGTAGTAGTAGTAGTAGTAGTAGTAGTATTGGTACTAACGGTCTTAATACTTGTCTTTTGGTAACTTTGGAGTGACTTAAAAATATTGTGGGGACTCTGCAGCAAGTACCAAAATACCCCGGTAGTACAAACATAATTACTGGTCTTCTCGTTTCTTAGGGTTGAGTGACAAGGGTGCACTTCTGTCAGTTCACAGACTTGGATTGTAATTAAAGCAGCCTCGCCATCACCACCCCGCCTCCTAAGTACTTGAGTTGGTTTAACGTCCAACATCAGCACTATTTAGACTATATTGTGGACGAGTCCCAAGACTGACGTCTGGCAATGGTATGTGCTGCCACACACGAGACAGGGCGGGGATATCACGACTCCTGTCTCAGTATGGAGCGAAATTGAACCACGGACCTTATGCGCGGGAGGCCGATGTTCTACCCAAGGGCCACCCCCCCCACCCCCCTAAGATGGATATGCATAAATTCCGATACTTGTCGTATTCAAAACATGTAGGTTGAATATAGAAACGCAACAGTAGCAAAACATCTGTTTCAGATTGCAATATATTAAGCGCTATCGTCTTTGGTTATTTCTACAAAAACAATAATTAGGGTGGGGTAGTGGAGGGTGGAGGCTGTAGACGGGGATTAAAGAGAGAGGCTCTCTATAGAGTTCTCTCCCTCTCCTCCGTGTTAAACGTCTCGTAGGTTCCCCTGGAGGGTCCTATACGGCAACGGGTTAAAGAGAGAGGTCAGACATGGTATCTATTTATAGCAGTAGAACCTGTGTAGCTTCAAAGGTCTACAAAACAAATTATCCCAGCACTGTAACGGCCTTGAAAAGTGACATCATAGACAGTGGGTGGTGTACAAAGCCTATAGATTGCTTTACTCTCGTCTCGATATTGCGGAAAGCTCAGCTCTTTACGCTATACACTCTCTCAAGTGGTATATATTAAGTGCAGCAAAATGCAAGACATCGGACCACACCCATTCAAACCAGCGTTGGATCTCACGCTATTGTTTTGTAACATACGGTACTGTACATTACCGAAAAGGCAGAAAATTAACGTTGCAGTGTAATGAAAATAAAGTTATGTCACATGACATGACAAGAAATTTTTGTTATCACTTGACGAGACGGAAGTACATTGCTCTTATTTTCTTATTTTCGTGTGAGAAAAGAACTTTGCCAAAATTAGGTGCGGGATGATTTAATTTATGTCAATGTATACTGTTTTATAACTTAATTTTGAGTGGTTGTTTATCTGTTGTTTTTGTTCTTGTTGTTGTTGTTTTTGTTGCTGTTATTATTATTATCGTTATCATTTGTGTTTTTTATTTGCTTTGTTGACGCCATCGTCGTAGTCTTGTTGCTATTGTTGTTATTGTTGTTGTTGTTGTTGTTGTTGTTGTTGTTGTTGTTGTTGCTACTGCTGCTGTTGCTGTTGCTGTTCATGTTGTAATAATTGTTTGCAATAACATTCCATTAGCTGACTAAATCCGAAGATGGGTGCCTTAAAGAACTTTCTTACATATTAAAAATTCAATAGAACTTTATTTTGTGGCATACTCTTCATTCTATTATAAATCAATAAATTAATGTAGCGACAGAAATATAATAATTGTTTTTACAATTCTTGCCTAAAGCAGCAAAAAAATAATGATTAAGGTCAAAGAATTAGCATCCATAACGACATAACGCCATTGGAGTAGGTGGTCAAGGTGACACCTCTTTAATGAACAGGGCAACGGAGTTTTTCGAAAAAGCGATGGATATTGTGCAAACTTTGTGCGCGTAACGTGAGAATATTTTCCTTACACCAAGGGGAGGTGGGGTAGTCCGTTTTATTCATTGGAATGATACTGTTTACGTTTTCATAATGACTTTCAAGGTGGGCTAGCATATCACAACTTTAAAAAAGACAAAGAATGGGAAACAAGACGAGTTCTCTTTAATAAGAGTTTATCAACGGAATTGGATAATTTCAAGTGACAAGAAAGAATTAGAACAGCAGCAACAAAAAACGACAACACAACAACAGCAACAACAACGACAAAATAACAAAAGCAACAGCACAAAAACAACAACAACTACAACAACAACAACAACAACAAGACGACGACAACAACAATAACAACAAAGACAAGAACAACAACACAAAACAGCAACAATAACAATATCACAACAAGAAAAGCAATACAACAACAACCACGACAGCATCAACAACAGCACAACAGCAGCAGCGACAACAAACAACTGGTAAAAAAGTGACAAACGCACAGTTACGAAAGAACAGCGAAATCAACAACATCGGCAGCAGCAGCAACAACACTTCCACACCAACAGTGATAACAATCATAATACAAAATGCACAGCAACCAAAGACCAGCAAAACCAACAGCAACAAATCAAATTACAACAACAACATGATAATTATGATAATAAATGATACAGGAATTACAACTTAACATCAACTAAACTGCACTCACCAGGACCATCACCAATGCTGCAAGAATCGCCCAGGAAGACATCTCGGCTGCCATGGAGCGCATCTTACCAGCACTCCCTGTAGCGCGCATGTCTCCTAAGCTGTTTGACCACACCCACTCTCTCTCTAATGTATATCTCTTTTTGGGCAGTCAATGTTGAAAAATCTAATTGTCCAACAATAACAAAAATAAAGAGAGAATGCCTAACTCCGTTGTGAATTCAGCCCTCGCCGATCATAGATCTGCCATAGATCTAAGAATCTGCTTTGGAGCTGCTTTTCTAGACAGAGATTATGGCCGTTTAAATGTTTTAATTTATCACCACACACGGTATTTTATCTATTATTTTACACAATGGAATGTGGATAATAGCGATAACTTAAAAAACAACAAGAGAAGGCAAAAATAGTTTTGGCCTGAAGCTCTATAGTTTTTGGCTCTGCAAAAGTTTGGAACATCTGGCTGGCAGAGATCTTTCTCGCCGTTCTCTTCATAAACAGTGTTGGATTTTGTTTGGGCCTGTGTTAAGGCCTCGTTCCCTTTGTGTCTGTGAGTGGAACTGCTGTGGAGAAACATTTTCATAAAAAGATTATTATGTTATTGTAGTTTTTGTTTTAATATTATTGTTATCATTGTTATTATCATTATTATTATTATTATTATTATTATTATTATTAT